>PVHX01002652.1:0-77689 GCA_004024805.1 Geosciurus inauris | reverse complement strand
AGGGTGTAAGGGGGGAGGGGGCATGGGGACAGCAAGGGTGATGGAATATGATGGTCATAATAACCCTAACTTTATGTATGACTACATATATGATGTGATTCTATACAACTTACAACCAGAAAATTGATATGTTATCCTCTATCTATGTACAATGAGTCAATTTACACTGTCAACATGTAAGCCTAAATAAAACAAGAATAAAAATTAAAAAAAAAAAAGAGTTAGCAAATGTGTGTGTGTGTGTGTGTGTGGCTGGCATGTTTGTGGGGAGTTGATGAATCTATTCTATATTCTGATTGTAGAAGTATTATACTACTCAGAATTTATCAAAATATATAGAAGTATACACCAAAAGGAGTGAATTTTATTGCTACCTTTTGAAAAATAAATTTGAAAAAAATGGAAATAAAATATTCTAAGTTCAAAAGCAATTTTCCAAGGTGTCTTCTATTTCTTGGATTCTCTGAGTTTAGAGATGTAAAAGCAAACAAAGCAAAAGCAAAATACAACATCCTTTTTCCTTGACCTTCAAAGTCACAATCTAATGAGCAAGACAAGCTCTTAGGGAAAAGCAAATAAAAAGCTTTAGTAGCTATGGGAGAGGTATACACAATATAAAGTATGATCAAGATCATTATTGCCGAAAGAGATTTTCCCTTCCTGGTCAATTTTGCCTGAAATGTATTCCCATAACTGTAATGTTTGCTACTAAAACAAAAACAGCTCCCCAGAAGTGAAGGAAGCTTCATCCCCAGGTGCCTACAGCTGCCCCTGGGGGATTTCAAACTGGAAGTACAGGGCTGGGGGACTGGAACCCTTCCCCTCTCTTTCCCTATCTCCTCAATTGTGCTATTCAGCAGAATGCAGTCTCTCCCTCTGCCACTCTCTGCTCTTTTCCCTATAGCAGGGCTAGTTCCATAATGGAAAAGACTTCTCCTCCTGGTTTTGGGGTATCAGCAGGATATCAGGGGAAGAGAACATCTCTGAGTACACAGAAGGGTCATTCCTTATTTCTTTATCTATGATGGATATAGAGAGTTGAGAGGTTTTTTATGTTTTTTTGTTTTTAAATATCTAAACTGCATTCTTGTGAGGTTTTTTTCCTTCCTTCCATTTTCTCCATCTCTTGGGAGGCAACTGAGCAGCTCCCTCCCTGCCTTATCTCACTGACTACAGTAATGAGCTCCAGGGGGACCTTGCTCCAGCCTTTGAAGTAACACGTTTCTCTGAATACACTTTGAAATTTCTCTTCGTACATTGTTTGTTTCTTGTTTGCTCTGACTGTCTCCTTGTAGGGGGGTCTGACAGCTGTTGGGAGTAGGGGAGGTCCAGCATGACAGCTCTGGAATGTGTAAATTGGACAACAACAACAAAAATACAAACAAAACCAGAAAGAAAGAAGAGGGGAATCAAATGCCCTCCCAACCCACTGCCAGAGCAGGAATGTAAGCCCCTGGGCTGGAGTTGCTGAAGCATCCTGCAGGCTGCAGACTGAGGGTGACAGCCAAGGACAGATGCATCTGGAGGCCTGAAAGCTGTCACTGAGGAAGTGGCCTGCTGGAGACAGGTTTTTCCTGGGAGAGCAGAGGGACAAGCCCAGAGAGAGGGGCAGACAAGCAGAGAGGGAGATGGACCGCCCTCATTCCACTCTTCAGGATTTTAATGCACAAAGATCCTGGGTCTGAAATAGTTTAGGATCTCTGCACACCAAAGAGAAAAATACACAACACATTGATTTTAATTTTACTCTTTTCTACATGGAAGGATCTAAAACCATTTTGGAGACTGAGGACTTGGAAGGGAGGTTACATAAGCTTTTCAGAGCCATGAAGGTTATAACGCACTTGGTCTATGCCCTTGATTAAGCTGTCCACTCACAGTCAGGATGAAAAAATTAATTGTTAGTCTGCAGAAAATGATGAGTCAGAACTTCCAAGAGAATAGTTGCAACTTGACTAGAGGTACAGATTGAGTATCTTTTATCTCAAGTGCTTGAACTGAAAATGTCTGAGATTTTATATTCCTTTAAATTTTGGAAGATTCTCATAATCATAATGAGACATCTTGAGGGTGGGACCCAAGTCTAAACAAGAAATTAATTTGTTTTTCATATAAAACTTATATACATAGCCTGTAGGTGATTGTTACAATAGTATTAATGCACCTGCATTTTGGCTGCAATTTGTCATATGAAGGTCAGGTGTGAAATTTTCCATTTGCACCATCATTTCAGCACTGAAAATACTTCAGATTTGGAGCATTTTGGATTTTCCAATGGTGGATGCTCAATAGATTGTAGGAATATAAAGAAAACCAGACTGCATTGGCACTTGAGACATGAAAAGGACACTCCTCTTCCCAGAAATCCGGTAGAGAGTGGAAAACCAAACTGACACAGTCAACCCAATGATACTGGGCTTTACTTTCATGAAAAAACTTGTCTGAGAAGATGTTAAATGTGGAAATGTGCATTAGAGGTCAAGGCCTTTGGAAACTTTCAATGCTCCAACAGAACAGCAGAAAGCAGGGCCAACCTTTCCCAGTTGATGAGGGCATGGAGTTTTCAGTGAGTTCTTTCTTCTGCTTCTCTACGCTCCTTCTGAGCCTGTGGTTTTGTTAATCACACCTCAAACTCATATATGAATGTGGACTCAGAATTTCCTCAATTCTAACTTTTACCATACACAGTGTTTTAGAATCACTTCTGACTCTTGTGATTTCTCTCTGTTGTCCTCAAGGCTCAGTGTGCAAATCCCTTACAGATCTGGGGTAGAGTGCTTCCTATGCTTGAGTACCTGGATTTGATCCCCAGCACCACACACACACACACACACACACACACACACACACACACACTACTTGCCTACCTCCTTTTGTGAGACATTTTACCTTATTCCTTCCTTTTTTCCTACTGTCATTTCAAGTCCCTCCATCAATACCCTTTAAGTGTTCTCCCTGGCTCTTTCTCACCCTTCTCTTTGCCCCTAAACTCCAGCTCACTTTTCTTAAATGACTGCTATAGTGTGTAATCACAGGTCAGAAGCCTTCATCAATTCTCTATTTCTGTGAAGAAAAGGCAGCATTCCTCAGTTCTGTATTTGGAAAGAAAAGCACATGGCAATGACCAATCTGTGTTCCAGATTAACCTGTATGCAAGCTGTTATGACAGCAGTCCTAGTGTCAGGCTTCCCTCAAAAAATTAACCACAACCTTTCCCTTCTCTTCTTATTCACTCACTGATCTGCATCAAACACAGATGTTCACACTTTCTTCCTTCATACATTAAGTATTTAGTAGGCTTGATGTTTATATCATTTGTAGTTCAAGATTCTTCTAAGATAAACTAGTCACTTAACTGTAAATAGTGACACTGGGAGGAATAAATAGAGGCTACTGACTCACTCTCCAATGGACCACCCTGGAGATGCCAAATGAAGCTCATAGATGAGACAAAGAAGTTGTTATGGAAGAGTTCCTTGGACTAGTGATGTGCTGAAACTCTAGGGGAGCATATTCAGTTTGCTCTTTTGCTTCTACTCCCCCTTTGCTAAGCAGATATTAGATTATCTCTGAGAATTTCTAAAATCTCAGAGAGGAGAGAATAAAAATATATTCTTTTCAGCTATATGGGATACTTAAAAAACATGTTATCAGTATTCCAGAAAAGGCTCCACTAATTCCACTGAACTTATATCAGACAACGTTCTTGAGTCATATTGTAATAACATTAGAAAGCCAGTAATAAGGGCTGGGGTTGTAGCTCAATGGTAGAGAGCTTGCCTAGCACATGTGAGGCACTGGGTTCGTTCCTCAGTACCACATAAAAAACAAATAAATAAAAAAAATGTGTTGTGTCTATCTACAACTAAAAAATACAAAAAAAGAAAGCCAGTAATAAAAAGAACCAAAAAATATTGCCTTTTTATTCTTGAAATTTTAAAGATTGCTATTAGGGCTGGGGGTGTGGCTCAGTGGTATTGCACTTGCCTAGTATGTGTGAGGCACTGGGTTTGATTCTCAACACCACAAATAAATAAATAAAATAAAGGTCCATTGACAACTAAAAAAATATTTTTTTAAAAGTTGCTATTAAATTACCCTTGAAGTAAACCAGGATCAAGAAGATAAATTATTAGGTACTTAGAATTTGAGTAACAATTACATCATTGCATATAAAAGCTTGTGGGGGCACAACTAAAGCAGAGCTCAGAGGAAAAAGCATAGTTTTAAATATATTTATAAAAAAAGAAAAACACTAAACTAAAATGAGCCATGAATTGTATGTGGTTCATTGGAAATTTAGGAACAGACAG
The DNA here is from genome assembly GCA_004024805.1 of Geosciurus inauris. NCBI lineage: Eukaryota > Metazoa > Chordata > Mammalia > Rodentia > Sciuridae > Geosciurus > Geosciurus inauris. The sequence goes on along the minus strand of PVHX01002652.1, from coordinate 73,376 downwards.
AGAAATAAAGGAGATAATTATTAAGAAACAAATAGGAAACCGAACAAATATACAGTAATGAATATGACTCAAATCTAAAGCTAGTTCTTTTAAGACTATTAGACAATCATCTTATAAGAAATAATTAAAAGATAAAGACAATATTTTCAATTAAACAAAATACAGAATGAAAACTTAGACATAGCAAAAGACAAAACAGCAACCAAGAAATAGAATGATACAATCCACTCCCTAATGCACTTAAAAAACAAAGATGAACTAATTGGAAATCTACATAAATTATTGTGGCAGACTGTATTTTCCATAAATGTCCATATATGCTTCCAGAATCATGCAACTACCTCCAGCAGAGAGGAGTCTGTTTTCCTTGCCTTTGGCCCTATGTAGATGCATGGCTATCTAGAGAGTCATTGGATTTCCTTTATAGGTCTTTCTGTCACTATGGAAAAGATACCATTATGTTGGAAGCCCAAGCTAGCTGACACAGAGAGATGACATGGAGAGGCCAGATGGAGAGGCCTGCAGGGAAGAGAACACAAGCATTATCCAAAAGCTGGCATCAACTGTTGGATGTGAACAAATGTTCCTTCTGCTGACTTCAGCCCCTAATCTTCCCTTTTTCAGCCTGAGCATTATCACTCAGGAAAATCCATCCTACTACAATCCTGTCTGAATTCCTGACCCACAGAATGTGAGGATAAAAAATGGTTGTTTTTTCACCCCTAGGTTTTGGGGATAATTGATTACAGAGACATAATGATTAAATAATTACTAAAGTTTTCACAAACATTAGAAAATTGAGTTGGTCAATAACCACTCCAAAGTTTGAAATGGCAATTGAAGGTACCCTGAAAATTCCAAGCAACTCTTAAGAGTCAGAGAGTTACAGGAAAATCAAAATTCAGACAAAAAGATAATTCCTGTCTTGCACAAATTGTTCAAGAAAATAGAAAAAAGAATTAGAAGGAAAAAAATTCCTGTGATTTTAAAGACACTAAAACTAGATAAGGACAGTACATTGTTAACAATTTCACTTACAGAAATTCTAAATAAAATTATCTAATGCAAATTTCACAAAATACTAAGAAAATAAATTTATCAAGTAGTGTTTATCCTGAGAGCAAAAGGCTTAACCTCAGAAAAAATTTATCTACATAAGGCATCCTACCAGTGACCCAAAGGAGAAAAATAGTCTATTTTTCTCAATAATTGTAGAAAAAAAGACTTGATAAGATCCATATGTGTTCATAAACCAAATCAAACAAACAAGTAAGTAAAAATCGTTCAAATACTTGAAATAGTAAGACTCTTTGGGAACTTTATAAAGATTATTTACCAAATCTACAACATATATTCTACTAAAAGAAAAACATCTTTATATGTACTCCCTATCGATCTGGGGAGGGAGGAGACAAAGATCCATATCATCCCTGTTGCTTTTCAGTAGAGTTCCAGAAGTCCTAGCCAACACAAGAACACATGAAAAAGAAATTAAAGATATGAATTGAAAGAACTAGCACAAAGCTATAACTAAATAGTATAAGCATTTACATAGAAAAGTATCATATGTTATATAAACCATTAGAATTCAAATTAAACTTCTCAAAGAGCAATGAGAAGAATGAAACTACACAAGCAAATAGCATTCATCTTTATCAACAATAACCAACTTAAAGATATAATAGAAATTCAGAGCCATTCATAATCACTATAAAATATGAAATTATCTAGGAATTTTTTGGTTAAAAGTACACAAAGTCTTTACAGAAAAAACACTATAAACTTTATGTTATAAATAAAAAGTTGAAATAATTGATGATTGATACCTTGTTCATAGATAACATTGATTTTTTGTTGTTGTTGTTGTTGTTCATTTATTTGTTTTGCTGTTCTGGGGATGGAACCCAGGGCCTCACACATAGAGGGCAAGCACTCTATCATTGAACTATATCTCCAGTTTTTAGGATGACATTGTTAAAATGTGTATAGACTAAATAGAAATTAAATGTAATTTCCAATAAAATTCTAGTAGGATCAGAAAAATTAAAGAAATTCTGCACATTCATTTAACAATTTCCAATAAAAATTAAAATCATAGGTTACTAAACCCAGTTTCAAAAATGCACCAGAGAAAATGTGACTAAAACACATTGTCAAGTCATAATAATAAGCATCATGAAAGAGTTACAGAAACAAATAAATATATCAAAGTAGATAAAGAGTTCTACATGTATATAGGAAATATGGCTATGATAAAATACTGTAGTAAATGTATTAAGGAATAGTTGTTTAATAATACTTGAGGGAAAATAGGTTCTTTTCATGGAGAACATTATTCATATTTATATTATACCATCTTTAAAGGTGAATGGCAAACAGATTTAGAACTTACATGTGGAAAGTAAAACAATACTGCTAACATAAAAATCTGAGAATTATTTTGTTACTTTGAAAATGAGTGCATTGTTTTTAAACAGAATTCATCACGAAGTATAAAGTATAAAGGTAAAGCTGGCTTTTACCACACTAGAAATAAAGTTTTATGTTAACTGAGGTTACCATTTGTAGAGTTGAAAAGTTCAAAGGATAGTCCTGACACTCAAACTCTTAGCAGGATTAATATAAAGAATACATAAAAATTTCAGGAAAATCAATTAGATAAAGACAAAAGACTCAATAGAAAAATGGGCAGTTTAAAAAAAGGGGGGGGGGAAGGAAAAGAAAAATGGGCAGCTAATTCAAAAGAAAGGTTCACAGAAGAAAAAAGCTAGAATAAGAAAAGTACAAATTAAAACAGCTTAAGATGCCACTTTATATCAACTCAATCAGCAAAAAGTAATAGTACAATAATAACAAGTGCTGACACTAATATAACGAAAACAGGATATTTACTAGTGAAAAAGCACATTATGTTTCAGACAAACTAAAGAAATATCTGGCAGGACTTAGGACTATGCATGTATTTAAGTTAGAAACTGAAGTTCCACTACTGAATACATACTTCAGCACAGCAGTCTTCAAACTGAGGTATTTATACTTCTGAGAGTTCTAACAAACTATCCAAGGAGGTATATAAGCACAAATAGTTTTAGGTAAATCAATTTTCTGACCTTCACATTTTTTATATTTTTAAATTATCGGTTCTCTCCTTTCCCACTATTTCTTTCATTATTGCTCTTCTACCCCTTTAAGAAGAAAGACTTACTTCTTAGCTATGGAGACTATTATCATAGGACATTGCTCCAGGATCCAGGCCTATATCCCCAATTCAAACAAAGGGACAAAACAAAGTCTGTAGAGGGGTGTGTGACGTTAGAAACCGATACTTTGGTCAATTTTGAGATATTATGAATGCAAATGTATCAAAGACTGTGGCAGAGGAGCAAAGACATAACTGCTTTTATGGCTTCTTTTCTTCTACCCTTGTCCCACTGGATTGAAGAAAAGGGTTCTGAGGAAGAGTCCCTGGAAGAGCAAAGCTAAAAAGTAATGGTGCACCATCTCATCAAGGTTGATATAGTACTCACAGAAGGACTACTTCATCTGCCTGTCTCAGCATTGCAATACTCTGAATCTATAAGCATGCCGGACAAACTTCATCTGTTATGAGAGGTTCCCTTTTCAAGGTTCTGGTATGAGAAAGGCCTGGGGGGGAATTATTTCTTCACCATTCTCTGCCTTAGTTCCATATTTTGTATGATTTGCAGAAAAGGGAGGAAAAAACTTCCATCTTTATTTCTCACATATCAACATAATATCTCTAAATAAAAACACAGAACAAAACAGGAAAAAAAAACATCTAGGAGAGATGTTTCATATTTCTTAAACAATTATTGAGATATTTAGGAGAGGCAGGCATGGTGGCAGACACCTGTAATCCCAGTAACTTTGGAGTCTGAGGATCACAGGAGAATCACAAGTCTCAGGACAGCCTCAGCAACTTAGCAAAGCCCTCAGCAATTTTGTGTCACGCTGTCTCAAAATAAAAATAAAAGAAGCTGAAGATCTAGCTTAGAGGTAAAGCACCTCTGGGCTCAATCCTCAGTATGCTCCCCACCCCCCCCAAAATTGTGATCCTTAGAATAAACACTTTCATTGACATTTATCAAGTTTCTATAGGATAATGAGCATTTAAGACCTAGAGGTATGTACAGTAAGAAGTAAAGATTTCTTGCAGTGTTATAATGGAATTATCAATATATTTTCAGATATAAAACATATTTCCTTAGAATACAAATTATATGAGGGAAGTGGAATGGGAATAAAATGTGGGAAAAAGGAACAATTTGAAATTGCTGATAGAAGGATTTATTGGGTATTATTGCCCTCTTTTGAGTATCTGGGAATATCAAAACCCAACGGCTTGTTCAGATTGTTGCTTCTAAAAACCATTTGTGTTTTGAATAATAAGACAAAATAAAACAAACAAAGAACTGGTCTCTAGGAAAAACAGTCAATTGGAGGTAAGGAGCTGGACATTTACATGATGAGCCTAGCAATGCCAGAAAGATAGAAGATATTAACATTTACAAAAGTCATTCCAAAAATAGATGAAAGCTAACCAAAGAGGCTTCCATGACCAAAAATGGAAAACCCTGAGCATCAAAAAGAATAAGGACTATAATTGTCGCGACACATATGAAAGTCTAGAAGTTCACAATGATTAAATAAGACAAAACAAGCCCTCATTCATAAACTTTGAAGGTTGCTAGGGCAACAATTCATTATCCTGAAAACTAAGTAAAAACTAAAGTAAAACTAAGGTTTTTTTTAATAAAAAATTTAGTAAAAAACTAAGTGCTATCTTTCCTGTAGATCTATTTATCAAGATAACCAAAGAGTTAATAAGGAAAAGTTCTACTTTATAGGAAACCATGAATAACAAATACCAGGTGAATGACAGAATTAGAAAGTCACTGTTTTATAACCTTAATGAAATATTGGATATGTTCATAAACAATTTCTAAGTCTATTTGACTGACCAATGATGAATTTTAAATAGATGAATCAAGCTGACAGTACCTGAACCCACTGGTCAATCTCAACATCAATAATAGTAGGACATTTCGCCATTATGTGTCTCTAGATGTGATATAATAGCAAACACCAAATATCACTTATGAAATAGTCTTGCAAACAAAGCCACACAAAATAATCCTTAAGTCCATCAATCCACTAGCTCTAATTTTGAATGTACTGAAAATGAGGGGGGAAGGTAAATATGTGAAACAGCATCATGGAAAAAGACACATTTGTAAAAACACAATCATATTTTTAATGCAAGAACTATTGCAAGACAAAAGATGCAGTCTCCTCAATAAATAAATCACATAGAAATTACAAAAAATGGAAATATTATATATTTGAAGAATGCAAAAGGAATCAAGCACATGTAATTAGTGCACCTTAATTCTAATTCAAATAGTCCAACAGAAACTTGAAAAATGGGTAAGAAGGAAAAATTGAACATATTAAGTCATAGACATTATTAAAGGATTATTGTAAATTGTGCTGATTGAGACATAATGGCAATTGTAGTGTTTGCTATCTGATATACATGTTTAAGTTTTGCTAATCAAATACTATGATGTCTTGGATTTGCTTTGATAAATTTTATTTGGGGATTTGTTTTGAAATGCTCCAACAAATAGGGAAAAAAGTACCAGAAAGATATATAAACAGCATGATTGCCAAGATGTTGATTTTTTGAGTAGGTGATAAGCATATGGAGATGTATTATATTATTGTTGTGCATATTTGAAAAGTTTCATAATAAAGATAATATTTTTGGTAAAAACAAACATGTCCCTTGTATTCAAGTTCTATTGGGCTCATTTAAAGACTAATGCAATATTTTTATGTTAAAATATTTATGAATGTTGAAATTCTTATTCTAACAACTTTTTAAATTTTATAATGAAGCAGGTTTTTATATGAAAATTAATATTCAAGGAAATACTTTTTTCACAATTCTTTTTTGGAAAACATAAGTATAAAACCTGGAATACTTGTCCTAAATAACTTCTCAGATACATGACCCTTCTTCATTACTGAGTGAGTATGCCATCTCAGGAGAGAGATTTAAAAAAATTCTTCTCTCACATCGCAGAAGTAGTCATGTGATCTGTAAAATAAAGAGCTGACTTTGCTGGAGCATTCTGGGAAATATGTTCTTCCGTAATAAAACAAAATAAAGTGCCTGCTGATGCCTTAACTTCTACAGTCCTGCTCTCTTTTGACTTTTTTGTGGTAGCTTACATAATAAACATGATGCTAGAATCTGCTACAGCTGTCCTGTGAAAGGAGAGAGACATCATCTGAGGATATCAGAAAGAGTCTGAGGTATGAATTGAAGAAGCAGAAATGACACTGTTTGGGGATCAATGCCTGTGACAAGAAAATGGAGGAAGCAGGATTGGGCAGGGGAAGAAGGCAAAAATTCCAATTCTGCGCCCAATAAAGTCTTAGCCAAAATGCACTGAGCTGTGGAGTAAAGGATTGCCAATGGGAGTGTCCCATATGGGTCATAATTTAAACTCAGCATCAGCCTGAGGCAAGCTTCCCTGGGAAAGATGTACCCAGGAGCAAGGTGGCTCCCTGTAGCAGGCTCATCTGACCCAGTTTACAGCTGGAGGCTGCCTGCCAAATTCCTCCTCCACCATGAAGGAAGTACTTCTTGGAAGGGGGATCTTGGCAGCACCACCATATTTACCATTGAATCTGAGTTCTTAATTCATTTTTGAGCCTCTAAAAAAATTCTGAGACACTTATATTTGATGTTAGTCAGACAAGAAAAGTGGGATGAGTAAGAATGGTTTGAGGTAGAGGTAGTAATTATGCCTTATCTGCAGCTTACCCTGCAGAATGGGTGTGGTAGATAATAAGTAAAAGTAAATGTTCCTTAGGGTTCTCTCCACATTACTTGTCAAGTGGTTAAAATCATAGCCTAAAATGTTAGGGTTAATGCAGACTTATGAAAGGATTTTAAATAGAAAAGTCAGAATGTCACCAGGGAAGACATGTCTCCAAAGAATCCCAGGAGCTCCCAGAGAGAAGGGGGGACTTTACTTAGGACCAGCAGGGTTCTTGGCATACTTGATGAAAAGAACTTCAAAAAGCACTTGTCAATCAAAGGCATAGACAGTGATTTATTTAGGAAAGTAGATAAATATTCAAGGGAGAATGTGTGCTATTTCCAGAAGGAGAAGCAGCAACTTATTGGTGTGGGGTGTTTATACACGAATGGTTGCTAGGGTCTGGACCTAGAGGTGCAGGCAGGGTAGAGCTACACAATTTTATATTAGTTTTCCCAGCGATTACACATGACACTCATGTTACAAGGGTATGAGTCAAGGGCCCAGACCAAGGGCACATCACTCAGGAGTCACAGTTGCTCATGGATGCTTTTTAGCTTTTAGTGGTTTTATGGACACTTTCTTTGAGGCTCAGTATCTCTCCCTTTATTCCCAAATTCCTATCTCAAGATCAAATATTCAGATTCCATAACTATTTTGTCTACTGTGGATTTAAATGAACCAAAGTCTAGGGCAGGTAGAATCAGCAAGAAATGTGGCAGAACACATGAATAAGGGCACTAAGAAGGCAAATTAGCAAATACATTTGGTACCATATATTGCACAATAAGGTGTAGATATAATAGAGTAACATTTGCTAGAAGAAAACACATCATGTAAATTAGAATATAGTGGGTGAATATACAGGTTGAAATATAGTATTTGAATATAGTACTTGAAAATAAAACTTGGTTCAGTGAGTATGGGTCAAGGAAGAATCAGAGTGAATTTTGTCTATTGGGTATTATTTTCCAAAACTGTGAGAAAAAAAATGTCTGAGACAATTGAATGCCTGTCCACGTACATGGGACATTTCTAGAAAGGGCCCACTGTGTGCATTGAGCTAAGCCTGTGTTTAACACCAGCTTTGTTGTTTGTGAGACAATTACTCTGAGAAAAACTTGCTTACTTCTCTTATTCTCAGTTTCTCTCTCATCAGCTTTGGGAAGATTAAATGAGAAAAACAGTTAGCTGAAGTGTCTGATGGATAATAAGCTGCTCTTTTTACTAATGGATTTTACCACATACCAAAGACAGTATAGTAATAGATGATTTTTAAGTAATACAAGAAAAAGTTTTTTTAATACTTTATACAATGGTTACATTGTGTAAATTACAAAATTACATTATTTTGAAAAACAATTGGCATAAAATCTCTGATGATTATAGGGTAAAATTTGGTATATTCCCAATCCTTTTTATTTTGAAATAGATCTTACTAAATTACTCAGGTTGGTCTCAGAATTTTGATCCTCCTGCCTTAGCCTCCCCAGTGACTGGGATTGCAGGTGTGTGCCACTATACCTGGTTGGCACTACTTTTTCTAAAAAATGAATCATGTGTTCCTTTTACTACCTTCCTTGTGTACCTAGAACAAGGGATCCATGAATGGATATACTGAATTCATATGTTGCACATACTATGGTAATTTTGACTAATATTTTAGAAGAGTGAACAAAAAAAAAATAGCAGTAACACTCATAGATAATACAAATAAGAGCATAAAACCATCTTTAAAAATCCAAAAAGATTTTGACTTGCTGGCAAATGGGTTCAAACTAGTAAAATGTGATTCAGTGTGATTAAAGCAAAATCCATCATAAAGACTTAGGGGATAAGAACAACTTGACTTAATATTTTTTGTTAGGGAAAAAATGGTTACTTTTGTTGATTAAATGATGAAGGGAAAATAATAGTACTGTATTTCTGCTACCATAAACATATCTTTGCAGAATATATTGACGTAGTAATTGACTAAGATCACAAAAAGTGTATTATGTGCATGGCATTGTGACAATCCTAGGAGTAATGCAAAAGATGTGGAGGAGGCCATGAAGTTCACTAGATCAAGGAAATAGAATAATCCCATTGTACCTTTTTACAGTCTCTGAAGTTCTATAATGGATACGTATGCTGAAGTTTGTGGGTTAGCAACAGATAACTAAATACAGTCATGATTTGTAGAGCTTGTAAATTATTACATTTCATAGGACAGGGAGTTATTTTCTTTAAATAAGAAGAATTTAGGCTTATTGCTCAGGGTAATCTAATATTCAGTGGATGAATTAATCATAAACTCACATACTCAGGCACATATCACACAAACATTCCCGCACAGAGAATTCATAGTTAAATATTCAGAGGGTTTATCTCCAGTGGCAAAGAAAGGGTGTCTGCTTCATCTTGGTGTTGGTATAGATGAAAATCTCCCAAGAAATTCTATTTACAGATTTAGGGAGATCACCATTCCTTAGCAAATCTAGCTTTTCTGCCTCTTTCCTTCTTTCTTCCTTTCTTTTTTTTTCTTTCTTTCATCAGTTCTTGTTTAATGAACTTGATTTCTGCATTGAGCTTGATTTTGAAAAGAGAGATTTTAACCAATTAGTCTGGAAATGTATCCAATTAATGAAAAGACAAAGGCCTAAGAAGTGAGATAATTTACTCCATAGTACAATATATTTTTTCCTAGGTGACAACCCAATTGAAGGTGAGCTCAGTTTGGCCAATCCATTGTAATCTGGACTAGATACACTCCATCTATTCTGTCCCCCAGGCCTTTCTTTCAGGCCTCTGGATACACATGCAAATCCAGTGTGGAACCACGGCTAACCATTCTCTTTCTCCTTACATTTTTGATTTACATACATTTATTGAAAGCCCAATGGCATTATCATGCTTTACTTAACAGAATTGTCTAACTATCCCTACAATTTGCTTCTATCTTATTTTTTAGCACTTGTAAATAATAATTGCCAATTTTATATAGTGTGTATGTTTACCATGTATCTGGCACAATTTTAGTGTTTTACATAGAATAATTCCTTTAATCCCATTAGTCCATTCAGACTTCTATAATAAAATACCTTAGACTGAGTGATGCTCCTTTTTGGTGGTACTGAGGATTGAACCCAGTGGTGTTCTACCACTGAACTCTATCACAAGCCCTTTCTACTTTTATTTTGACAAGGTCTCCAGAGTTTCCCTTACTTGCCAAAGTTGGCCCCATCTTATGATTCTCCTGTCTCAGCCTTCAGAGTAGCTGGGATTATAGGCCTGTACTACCACACAAGTCTAGACTGAGTAATCTGTATTTCTTTTCTTTTTTTGTACCAGGGATTGAACCCAGGTACTTAACCACTGAACCACACATCCCTAGCCTCCTTTTTAAATGTTTATTTTGAGACAGGATCTTGCTAAATTTCCTCTGGCCTTGCTAAATTGCTGAGGCTGGCCTTGAATTTGCCTGGGATTACAGGCATGGGCCACTGCACAGGCTTGTGTTTTTTCTTTTTGCAGTACTGTAACAATGGTCCACTTTATGCCTTGAATATAGTCTCTGTAGCTCTGCCAGGGTGACTTATTTTTAAAACAGACATATTTGTTTCTCTTTATCTCACCCTCTCTGCCTAATCTCTCCCCCTCCCTAATCAGGGGAAAACAGGATTTCCTTTCTTCCCTATCCTAGGCAGAGCTATCTGTCCTTGAGCATACACCTACCACAGGAACAAAGTAATTCAGACTTAGGGATGGCACCAGAAGATCTCAGAAATGACTATGTCCCAAATTAACAACTGAATTACAAGTCTAGACAGAGAACACAAGGAATGTAGCCTTTGAACCACCTTTTAAAAAAAACTCCTGTTATCCCTAATGGCAGAATTCACAGCTTCTGGGACAGGAGTCCCTGTTCCATTTTCTCAAAACTGTGTCCTCATTATTGATTGGATTAGTATCCAGGACAAGAACCAAACTATTGGTAATGGGGGTTGAACCCAGAGCCTTGCTCTACCACTGAGCCTTATCACCAGCCTGGTATTTTTTCTTCCTCTTCTTCTTCTTCTTTTGGAACCAGGGATTGGACCCATGAGCGCTTAACCAATGAGTTATATGCCCAGATCTTTTTATTTTGACACAGGGTCCCAGTAAGTTGCTTGGGGCTTTGCAAAACTGCTGAGCCTGGCCTCAAAGTTGCAATCTTGCCTATACTCTAGAGTCACAAGGATTATAGGTATGTTTAATTTGCATGTAACTTTGGTCATTTATTTTATTTTGTAAATATTATCTTTTCCTTTTTTGGTACTTTATAATTATACATAACAGTGGGATTTATTGTTAAATATTCATGCATGCACAAAATATAACAATATAACAATCAGTTTCATTCCTTATTACCTCTCCTTTCTCTCCCCTCCTACTTCTCCCTGGTCTTCCTCCTCTACTCTACTGGTCTCCCTCATATTTTCATGAGACATTCCCCCCACCACAACACACCAACACACACTTTGTTTTTTCCCTTTTCCTTTCTTGCCTCCACATATGAGGAAAGACAAATGGTCCTTGACTTTCTGAGTTTGTTTTTTTTTTTTCACTTAATATAATATTCTTCAATTTCACCTATTTACCAGAAAATGACATAATTTCATTGTTCTTTATGGCTGAATAAAACACCCTTGTGTATGTACATATCATGTTTTATTTACTCATCTATTAACTGATCCCATGTTAATTCTGTAGTTATGGCTCTTGTGAATTATGCTGCTAGAAACATGGGTATGTATGTATGGCTGTAGTATGCTAACTTCAATTCTTTAGGATAAATACTGAGGAGTGGTATACCTGGGTCATATGATGGTTCACTTTCATCATAGGCTTTTGAGGAATCTTCATACTGATTTCCATAGTAGTTATTCTAATTTACAATTCCACCAATAGTGTGAAAGTGTTCTTTTTTCCCTACAACCTCACCAACATTTACTGTTATTTGCATTGGTAATGCCTCAGGCTTCTCTCTTTTTTTCTCTCTTTTTTTTTCTTGGTACCAGGGATTGAACTCAGGGGTACTCAACCACTGAGCCACATCCTCAGCCCTATTTTGTGTTTTATGTAGAGACAGGGTCTCACTGAGTTGCTTAGCACCACACCATTTGCTGAGGCTGGCTTTGAACTTGTGATTCTCCTGTCTCAGCCTCCCAAAGTGCTAGGATTACAGGCATGCGCCACCATGCCCAGCTCTGAGGCTTCTCTTAAAAGGACATTAATCCTGTTCATCAAAGCTCTGCTTCCATGACCTGATCAACACCTAGAGGTCCCATTTCTTATTGCACCAAGGATTAGGTTTCAACACACAAATCTGGAGGGACATACATATTCAGCCTACAGTATCACCCACACGAGTGAGACTATGGTGTAGTCATTATTAACTCCAAAGCTTTTGAAATAGTGTCTGTTATATGTCAATCTCAAGATCCTCTCATAACAGAGTTTAATTAAAAACTCTAAAAAAAGATTATTTAAAAATTTTTTTTTATCAAAGACATTGAGTAGATTTTCTAGGAAGTAGATTCTGAGTAGATTTTATAGGAAGATGTCGTATGATTGAAGAACATCAAAAATTTTAGTAAGGAAAGATTAAATAAATTGGATGAGAATTAAAAGATGAAATGTACCTCCCAGGTACATGAAGAAAAGCATGATTAAAGCATGGAAGATTTAGAATCCCGGCTCCAACACTGGATATCTGACGTTGGGCTTGTTCTTTCTAACCTCTCTTGGTTGCCTCATCTTTAAAATTATAGTAAGATTATACTGTGTAAACTATGCTGCAGTTGGTTCTGGCCATTAGTTGTCTGGTCCATGGTGCTTCAGATGAGAAAATTTGTCTTTGTTGAGCATGGCCTCTATCCTTCAGTTGGCCAACTAGTTTTCTTCACATGGCAGTCTCAGGGAAGAATTCCAAGATTATGGCGATAAAAATTGTAAGCCCTCCTGGTGCCTAGTCTTATAACCCCCACAGCATTATTTCTTTCTCTTGGTCAAAGCTTCTCACAGATTATTCTCAGATTCAACAGGTAGGGAAATAGACCTATCTCTCAATGGGAACAGCAGTAGTTGCATGATTAAGGAATATGCATGAAAGATTAAATGAATGGGTACTTTTTATGATCTATTACAGTAATATTAGGAGTTGGGATCCCACGGTGAAAAGGAGCTACTTCTGAGGGCTTTCAGAAAGGAACAGCAGGGCTCGGTTGTAGCTCAGTGGTGGAGCACTTGTTTAGCATGTGTGAGTCACTGGGTTCGATTCTCAGCACCACATATAAATAACTAAAATAATAGTTCAGCAACAACTAAAAAAAAAAAAAGGAACAGCAATGTGATCAATTTAGCTTTTATATTATTCAGTCTAAAGTGTGGACAATAGATGAAGAGAGAAAAGACTAGGTTCAGAGAATCCAGTCAGGATGCAATTATAGTAACACAGGAAGTAGATGATGGTGGCTTGAAATAAGTAGTGGTAAGGGGACAGAAGGATGTGGAGAAACTCTAATGGGATGCATAATCAAAAGACTTTGCAAATATGACTGGGTTTTGGAATAAGGCCTGTTAACTTGCCCTCTTTCATATCACCTGAGTTAAGGAAACTACGGCTAAACTAAATAAAAACCAAAGTTCATACAAGCCTTGGCTTGAAAAGAAATATAAAAGAAACAAATTAAAGTTTGCTGAAAATGGAAAGATTCAGCTTCTGGTGACACTTATTATTGTTCAAGTGTCCAGTGCTACAGTGGAACGGTAGAAAATCTATTAAGAATTACTTGATAGCATCCTTTTACAATGCCACTTTAAATAGGACTTTAATTTACATTTTATAAATTATGCAATAGTTTATAAAGTAAGTGAAATCTTTTAGTATTCCAGAGTGTGGCACTGTATTTTTGGCAGCTTAGAGTTTTGAACATATAATTTCACATTCCCTGATCTGGTAATAAGTTTTCCAAAAGGTGAGACCCGTAGAAATGTTGAAATGAGTTATTCCATTTCCTTGTCAATTTTTTTAAAAGTAATTTCCACATTAAGTACTGTTCACATATAAACCGTAATGGGGATGTGTGATATGCCTGCAGTAAATGCCTAAAATAAGTTAACATTTAATCGCGAATGTTTGTTTTAATCCTCATAGAAATATTAAAAGTAAACATACAGATGGCAATTGAAATGGACTCTTTCTTTTAAGTGTGTACTTTAAACTTGGGAAAGGGGAAAGGGTCCCTTGTAAATACCTCATTAAAGTGCAATGACACTCACTAGATGGCACTTTTCCAAAGGAAAGCATCAACGCAGCCCTCTGAGATTTATATAGGCCTTCACAGGGGCCACTCTGACATGAACAATAGAATTTAATTACTTAAATGGCGGCTGACCAATTTCAGATAGCATTGAAGTCATTGTTTTGAAATGCTGAGGACATTGTGTTGGATCACATTAGCACTGTTGAGGTTATTTACATAACTGGCATTTCAAAAGAAGGGCTAGGTAGAAGGCTACCTTGGTCAGTTTAAAGCCATTCTTATACTTCACAGGTAAGCCAGGGATTTATAGTCTTGTTTCTCTAATTCAATGCACTTCCAAGATCTTTAGAGATGCCTAAATAGTATCATTTACTATATATTTCAATTCACTTAAAATGTGCTCTACATCTTTTTAGAAAATGATAAGTGTAAAAGAAATGAAATTGCACAACAGTGCATCTTTAAAAATTTTGTTCTTTGTGGCATAAATATGTTCTTAAATATTGAGGGTAAAGAGGGTTGTTCATTACATGTGGAAACTGCATTTAACTCAAATTGCATTTTTGTGTACACTGAGAATGAAGAGGGATGGGTATTTGAATGTGGTAAATGTTAGTTCATGGGAACTTCTTTCCCATTTTAATGGTTGAAAGAGACTTTATGAGTGAGGTAAGGAGAGATTTTAGAATCAATCTGCCTAAAATAAATTATTAAAAGTAAGAGCATGCCGGGCACAATGGCGCATGCCTGAGTTCAATCCCTGGTACTGAAAAAAAAAAAAAGTAAGAACATTTTTTTAAACAATGACATAGGCTAGCTATGACAAGGGAGGCCATGATAGAAGACTTTAAGTAACAGGACAGGACAAGTAAGAAGATAATTAGGTAATGCTAGAGACAAAATAGTGATTTTCAAGGGTTTGGGTGGAGCTTGCTTTACAGTGGGCCACTGAAGGGTTATGGTCAGACAGTATCCATGAGGTCAGTCAAACAGAAGACTTCACAACCATCCAAAGGGCAAAGTGATGACCACAAGCTTGCTTTCTCTTTTACCTCAAATGTTTTGGGGACATCACTGGACCTTAAAGCCATTGGACAAAGGCCTGATTTCCCTCATGATGTCATGGTCTTTGCTCAGTGTTCAAAGTCAGACTGTTAGAGTTCAAGGAGCAGCAGCAAAACAGACAACATGATTTAAAAGGCATGAGTGAGGAGCAGCAAAGTCAATCTGACGTTAGCTCATCTTCTAATTTATGCTCTTCTCTCTTTTCAAACTTTTCAGACATCAGCTTTGTCTCAGACTTTTTCAACAAGCTTCAAAAGAGCAGCTTGTAAGAAAAAAAAAAAAAAAAACCCTTCTTCCCAAGCCTCCTTCAAATTCCCTCCTCCACCATCAGGATGTGGTCTGAACCTTATCATAAAAGAGAAGTCATAGCTAATGAGAAAGAGGGAAGGCGACAGAGATGAAGCAGGACTCACAGTGGCAGGAAAACGGAAAAGGACATTTCTTTGCTTAATAAATATTTATTGCAAGCGTCTGCCAATTACTTTTTAAAGATTTTTATACGTGTCCTATGTCTTTCATCTTTTTCATGTCACAGTTTATTCAAGCCGTGAAAAGTGCACGTGTCAGGTAAATGTTGATTTACATGCAAATTGCCTTTGCTAACCTTGCCTTTGCGTGAAAAAACGATTTGGAAATTTATTAGCTTTCTTCATTAATTCCTGCTTTTTACCAAATTCAAGTATTCAATAACAGTTGTAAATCGAAAACAATTGGCTGGGCTTTTGTCTGGCTGCTTTTGTCCTCCTCATGCCTTATAGGAATCTCTGTTGATGGAAGTCAAGAAGAGCAAAGCCTTCTCTGGCTTGTTTTTCAGCATCATCTTTCTGTTTACAATAAGCTAATCCAAATCCTCATGATGGGTTTATACATATCTTAAGATTGTATACATATTTGATATGGTCCTAAGACAATACTTAAAGCAGGGGTGGGCTGAGGCAGGAAGAAGACCAAGAAAGGAAGATGGGAGGGAGGAAAGGTTTAATAAAATTAGTACATTTCAAAAGAACTCTTTTAATAACTAATTTACTTCTAGCTTTCCTTTCACTGGAAAATTTTAAGCATCTATTCTAGTATGTATAAAACCATAACCTAGATCAGAGTTTAGAATATTTGCTAAGATTGCATAAGAAATTATTTGTTTAATGAAATACTTTGTCTCATTTAAGATTTTCAACATCACAAGAAAAATACCACTAATCAAACAGATGTGAACTTATATTTTTCCAGAAAGTTCTGAGCTGCCCCTTTCCCTCTTGCTCCCTCCTTTTCTATGTTCCTTTCCCCCCACCAACTGGAGTCCTTTCAGAAACTGCCCTTAGTCCTGCAGGTCGAAGTCAGGCAGTTTAGTTGATAAGCTACCATTCTGCAAAGAGAAGCAATCCTTTCTGGCTGGAGAGCAAAAGGAAAGGAGACTGTCAAGGAGTTGCTCTGTCAGAGGTACTGAAATGTCTAGAGCTCAGGAATAAAGGAGTAATGATCAGGGATGTTGAACTAGGTGAAAATACAAGGTTATTATAAATATTTATAGCATTGTGGGTTAGACAGAACATAATGAAAGTATTTTGGAATTGAGAATTGTAGACAGTTGCCTATCTTCATTTTGCTAGACAGCCTCATGGCTGCAAATAAGTGCTAGGAAATGCCAAAAACTTATATTTTGATGGATTTATCATAAAGCTAAAACTTCAGTTTTCAAGCTCTTTCCTTGTACACACCCCTTGAGTGGTAGAAGTCATACAGTAGTGTCTTGGATCCAAGAATGTTCTTTAGGGTCTTAGGAATTATAATTTGGGAATCATGGATTGGGACAGCTCTGAATCAGTGTTCCAAGAAAGGCAGGAAAAGTGGGAGTTTATATGCATAGTCTATTCAGTGTTGGGAAGGAACAGGATCTATGAGGAAATATGAGATAAAGAAAAGAATGTACAATCAGAATGGGTCCCTAAAACAAAATCTGATAATCTCTGGATATGCATCTTGAGCCTCTGAGCTCAATATAACTGCCCAGTCATTCCAAATGCAAGATCAAATGTGAAAGTGACCAAAGTTCACATTCCAGGCAGCCCACTGGGTCCTGAATATGCCCTATTTCCTAATAGCCTCCCCTCTCCATTTCGAAAGGATATTTCAATTTTCCTTTCATTGTAATTTTACTTTTATTTTCACATTGTCAAATAAGTGAGAAGGGGAAGGGAGCCCAAGTTGCAAAGAGGAGGTATTTCCAAAAATGAGCATTTGGGGGGGAATTCCTAAAGGGATTCCAGAAATGACAAAAAAAATCTATAAGCCTGCAGTTCTTGGTGGTTATTTGATTTCTAATTCAAAATACCTATTTCTTTTCATTTTATTTTATTTTAATGGTTCTTCTTAGTTATATATTACAATAGAATCCATTTTGATTAAAATATAAAAGCTTAGAATGTATCTTATTCTAATTAGGATGCCATTTTTTGTGAATGGGCATAATGGTAACTTATTTCTTTTTTCTTTTCTTTTCTTTTTGGTACTGGGGATTGAACTCAGGGGTACTCCACTACTGAGCCACATCCTCAGACTTATTTTGTGTTTTATGTAGAGATAGGGTCTCACTGAGTTGCTTAACGTCTCGCCATTGCTGAGGCTGGCTTTGAATTCATGATTCTCCTGTCTCAGCCTCCCAAAGTGCTGGGATTACAGGTGTGCGCCAACGCAACTGGCTACTTATTTCTATGCATAAAGAATTGTGTAGTTTTAATTGTATTCTTAAGAACATCCCACCGGGATTTCCTAAACCTTAGGACCCACAAAATGTGGATCATTACTGCATGCATGGTAAAACTTAATTCTCCCTTTTGAGTTTCAACTGATTTCAAATGTTTCACTTTTGATGATTGCTTAAAAGGGTTTAGGTTCTCCATTATAATGAAAAAGATACATTTGTAAAGATGTAGAAATATATGGTTATAGAGGTTTAAAAAAAAAGTAGTCCTTTAATGTGATCATGTTTCCTTACCACCACATGGTGGCAGTATCCCTAAAATACAGAGTATAAATAAATGTGTATTTTGTTTTGTTTTTTCCTGCTTCAAGAGTTTATAACAATGTTTTCAAAAGGGAGTGGGTTGGGAGCCCTTCCACACATAAAATTGCATTAAATTCTGTTTTATTGATTTTTATTGTGACAGTCTTTTATTAAAGAAGCCATTAATTTGATAGACTAAACCTGGGTTTGTTTTACTTTTCAGATAATCTGGCCTTCTTATTAGGTATCTAAATGTCTTTAAGAATAATTTTTTTTTACATCTTAGACAATAAGAAACACTACCCTTGATGTTCATGGCTGCTCACAACTTGTGGGAAAGTAGAAAGGAGGGTTCTGGCTTCTAAGAATCTGCATATTCTTCAGTGCTTTTTGGCTTTAAAGAAAACAGGAAAAACTACCAACTATCATTACTGATTACATTATTGCTGAGGTTATAAGAAATTATTTATCCATTTAAAGAGCTTCATTGATTACCTGTGTGTATTTCAGAATATTATAGTTGTATTCATATTAAATTAGGCATTGAAGTTTTAAAATTTAAAATGTTTTGCAAAAAATCACTTCAGGCCTTTGTCGGTGTGCTGGTGTCTTCTGCCTCCAGTTTTATAGCAGTTGGATACCTGTGTAGAGGTTTTACATACATTCATAATCTTTTCTTGAGCAAAACAGACTCACACACTCTCTGTATACTAAACAGACCGTTGGCAATATCTAAACAGCTGTTGGCTGTATGATACATATTTGGCTAAAAACAAACCCATCTGTATTTAATGCATTATTGCCAAAGTGTAGTAACATGCTGTTTTCAGTCTGAAAACACTGGTACCCTCATGTGAGACAATCAAATTGAAAATCTCACAACATGGTTCTTTCACTTCTTGGCTATGCAAGTGGAAAACCTAGGAATGTGCCAGATGATGGCAGAATCTGTTTCCAGATGCATCAGTTTGGGAGGTGAGGAGGATGGCAGTGGATAGACCCAATCTTCATCATCCTTTCCTTGCATACAATCTTGAACTATTTTCACTCAGCTTTTGAAAGAATTCTTTAGTGCCTATTTCCTCTTTGTAAATGTACTTTTCTAGATCTTTAGTTTCACTGACTAAAAAGTAACATGTACTTAATACTAGAAAAACTAGAAGATACAAAGAAGGAAAAAGAAAAAAGAGTCATCTTTTATCTTTTCATACATTTAACTTAGATGTGCCACTTCTGAGTAAAGTTATTATTTAATGACCCAGGTAACTCACATGACTCAATCTATTCACTGGGATCATTGTGCCTGGATAATAAGCGAGGAAGTAGACTCCAGAGGGTAGGCCCTTCACTAAGGTCACTTATCCCTTAAGTGCTCCATCTAGGGTTCCTATCCAGAATCACCTTTTTGTAGAGCTGGGGCTTTTGTCACTATGATAGATCACTGCACATTAGGAAATAATACCATTCAAAAATATGTCCCCAAAGGTCAGTTGAATATAGACAATGGTTTTTATGATAATTTAAGATGCATTTGAGATTCTTAAAACTAGATTACATAATAACTATAATTGGAAGCAATAGCTTAGTATGGTCATGAGTGTAATGTTCACAAATGTGCAAAAATATATCTGTAAACAGTAAGATATGGGATTTCCTAGTATCTATAATTTAAAAGAAAAAAACGTGTTGGCTAATGGCTTTTTAAAGTTAATTAGTGTAATGGAATTTTCCTCTAAATGCTAGCACTTATTTTATTTGACAAAACACTGAACAATTTAGGAAGATTCTTGTAGGTTTTTTTATGATTTGAATAATGCATAGCTTTTCTCATTATAGGCAAATGCTCAAATCAACCTCAAAGAAAGCTTCACCTGGAAAGCTCTAGCTAAATGAGCATTTTTCTCTGCATACCAGTAGCACCAGCTCCTGTACTAAATAGTCAACAGCTCGAGTGGTAACAGGGAACTCTCAGTGCGGCTAATGAGAGCCCCATATTTCACAGCTCAGAGGTGGCAAAATACTTTTTTTTGTATATAAAAAAAATTATTTACAAAAATCTCACTTATTTGTGTATAGACCCAAGGAACTGTTGCTTTTAAAGGAATAAACTCTCAACATTAATAATCAAATTCACAGAACTGTAAAATGCAAATGAAGATAATTTATAAAGTGATTGGTTTTGTAATATGCGATGTCATAATTCCTTCCAAACACCAAGATGTATCTGGAGTATGATTAACCATAACAATGAATAGTTTTAAATTTTACTTCCCCCTGCTTCTCAAATGAAAGAAAGAAGGGATGGCAACATTATCTATGAAAATGTTCAACTAAATGCTTCAAAACTGCATGATATGGAGAATATATTAATCTCAATATACTATGACATCCTGGAATATGTATTTTTAAACTTGTTGACAAAATGCCACTTCCCCAGGAAGCCATTCTAAATAATTCAAATTAATTCTGAAAAAACTGTTTGCTGAGACTTTTGTTTAATTCAAGTTTCTCTCCTGCCCCCAACCTGTGTTTGGTTTGCTAAAAAATGTTTAGATGAAATTGTGCAGGTGTCTCTCAGATACACTACTACAAAAATTCTAGCACAATTGGAGAAATGTAGGGCCAAACACAAGGTCATAATATTTCTATATTAGAGAAGAACTTGAGCACTCAGGAGAGAAGAGAAACTGAAATAGAGATGTAAGAGGGAATGAAGGAGACAGAATGTGAACAACAGTGAGTTGAAATAGGAAACATTTAGAAAGATAGACACAAAAGATGAGAGAATGCTCCAGAGGTAGGAAAAGAGTAAGGGCAATCCAGAGATTGGATTCCAAGAGCTACATCTTTCAAGGTCATTAGTGACTAACCTCAAAGCAACTGCATGAGAGAAGAATTCCACTTGGAAGCAGACAGGCAGTGGGCGTGAGTCAGAATGAGCGAGTGCTCACTGGTTTTGTGACCTTGGCAATTAACCTTAGAGAGTTTGTTTCAAAGGTAAATGAGACTTTTTGAGCCTTAAATGAAATGATCTAGCATGTAAAGCAATATCTATCTAATATATTCTGTGTCTTTGAGAGTGGTAGGCATTTGATTAGCGATAATTTAGGCATCACTTTACAGATTAAACATCGTACTTCAGAGAGTTTAAAGGGAACTCAGTTTTGAAACCCAGTTGTTAATTTATGTTCAATGTGCTGAGATATCTAGTACAGTTGTAGCCTATTGTTATACATAATAACGAGTAAAGCTAAAAGCAAATCTGCATCTCAGTTATTCCTTGACTACTATCTCTGTGTTACTCTTCTTTGGAATCTCCGAAAAAGAACTGATTCTTTTTTCTTTTGTTTTGTTTGGAACCAGGGATCGAAACTGGGGTGTTTATCCAATAAGCCACATCCCCAACCACTTTTTGCTTTTTATTTTGTGACAGAGTTTCACTAAACTGCTGAGGCTGGTCTCAAACTTGCAATCCTCCTGACTCGGCCTCCCAAGTAGCCAGTATTACAGGTATGCAACATGGCACCTGGCAAGAAATGACTCTTAACAATCACATGTACTCATCCCTCATCACTCATTATTTTTGCAATTCCTGGATAACCACACTATCCCCAGTTATTCCCCTGCAATGACTTTACCCTAAGTTGAGAGCTAACACCTCAGTACACAAACGGATAGATGATAGTTGCACAACCCTGAAATATACTGAAAACTGAATTTTGCACTTTAAATAGGTAAATTGTATGGCATATGAATTCCATCTCTATAAGACTGATATATACATACACATACACATATGTGCAAACATATATGTATGATCTGTATATTTTCCCTCTTCAGGGTAATCTCTCAGCTACTCATTTCTTCTTATTAAATTATTATTACTCTTTTGAGGAGATCTATGTATGTACCTCCTACCCTGATTTCACTCTTAAAAGTGAAACTTGACTCTGTTGGCTAGCTGTGTCTGGACATCCCTAGTCAAGGATAAGTTTGGCCTCTATCTACAGGTGATTGTTCTATACTATTTGTTACTCTGACTCTCAGGGGTGCTGATTGTGGAGCTAGGATTTAGGAGTGTGAGAGATGGACCACTGACATTTTAGTCTCAGGAAAGAGAAGAGGTAGGCTTTTGAGAAAATAACACATAAGGGTCCAGTCATTCCACCATATCAACCATATTATTGAGGCTGTCAAACTCTCTACTTTTTTTCTGTCTCTCTCAATACAACTCATGTTCTGTACTCCTCACCCCTAATTCTCTCCTTAGCTCAATGACATCTGGCTTTTATTCCCACTCCTTCTCTGTACTACCTTGATAAATATCATTAGGATCTCACTGCAAATTCACTGGACAATATAGTCTTATTTTACCAGAAGCAGCTTTTAACACTTATAAATGCAGTTTCCCTTTATTCCCCATGAAACAAACACATTGTGTTCTCATCCCAGTTTTTTTCTAGCTGACTGGATCCTCTTTGACTCTCTCCTTTAAAGCTGGTGGTTAGCTTTTTTCTGAGTCTTTCTTTGACCTTTCCTTTATTTTTGTTTGTTTGTTTGTTTGTTTTTGGTTCAGGGGATTGAACTCAGGGGCACTCAACCACTGAGCCATATCTCCAGACCTATTTTGTATTTTATTTAGAGACAGGGTCTCATTGAGTTGCTTAGCACCTTGCTTTAGCTTTGAACTCATGATCCTCCTGCCTCAGCCTCCTGAGCCGCTGGGTTTATAGGCATGCGCCAATGAGCCCAGCTGTACTTTCTTTTAAACTGTGTGCTTTCTATTGGGGTAGCCTATCTTTAAATCCCACTGCACGCCAAGGGATCTCTTTTCTTTCTTGACCGCTAATCTCCACTTGAGATCAGACCCTAGAATTCAGCCACCAGTTGGATAGAGTCATGAGACTTCTCAAAAGGCAACTCAAACTTACATGTCCACAACTGAGGTCCTTATCATCAATTCCCAGCTGCCTTCCTCCTCCTCTTATTGTCCATATAATATTTGTAGAATAAATTTTAAAAAGGGAAATCAAGGAGAAATATGAGAAGATGAGAAGGCAAGAAGAAGTTATGAGTTTAGACATCCACTAACTATTCTACTAACTATTCTACAGTACCATTGTCATGAAGAACCATGGTTTAAGGAAATGATTTTTGTTTATTAATGTTTTAATTTAAGAAACATCCCCCCATTGCCCTTCCTTTTCATATGTCCCTAATATGAAAAATATTATTCTAACTTCTTGGCCTAATCTAATCAGTGATCTAATTATGTTGTTTAGTCCCTAGGAATAACTAAAATGTCTTCAGAGACTTAAACCTTGCTGTGATAGATTGACCACAAAAATTCAAGGCCACTCTACTAGTTAGCATTTGTTTTATTTATAAAACTTATACAGGGTATTTAAGCATATGTATGGCATCTTATAAGTGCTCCACATGCATTAAATCATGGAATTTTACTATTTGTCTACAAAATAGACAATGTTATCTTTATACCCCTCAGATGTAATAACTGAGGCACAGGGAAGCTTAGAAAAAATATCCAGCATTACATTACATAGATAAGAAAACATCTGAGTCTAAATTTAAACTCAAGCAGTTTGAATCCAGAAGGTGAGACTTTAGTAGATTACCCATCTCTCTGGTGGGTGAATATGTGAATGTACATTCTGAATGATTTCACAGCTACTAGGAAGGCTCAGTTCCTTTCAGTGGCTCTCCTATTATCTATTTGCTGATGCCTGAAATTTCAGGTCAGAGCCTAATCCCTTTAGTGAAACATAGTGATCTCTATTCAAATGCAAATTCAGCTTTTTCTGTCCTTCATACCTTAGTATAAATTGATTTATGAAGGCATTTTGTGACAGCAAATTTTGATGGTAGCAACGTCCAAGGGGACAGAAAGACTCTGAATTTAAGGTAGAAACATTCTGAGAAGAGAAGTGATGTGAGAAGGGGAGCTAAGGTTGTGACAGTCACCTCTGGCTTACTTATATTGGCAAAATAGATGTAGGGGAAATTTCTGTGAGAGGGTGGAGGAGTAGAGGATGGATATAGATACTTCTTTTGCTTTTTCTTGCTGTGGTGTAGGTTTCAATATTTCCAACTAAGTAAGAAGATCAAATTGGAGGCAAATTTACTAGGGAGCAGAAAAGTGGCAGGGATTTCAAACTATGGAATATACTCCCCATGGGCATGTAAAATGATTACAAGGTAATCCTTGAATTCATATATTCACCAAGCATTATATTTTGAGTTAATAAATAACAATTCCTACACTTACAATTATTATTATTTCTCAAAATTTATAGATTGTAAATTACAAATTTTATTTAGAAATAAGTCTGTAATATTTTTGCCATATGGACATCCCTTAAAATTTTGGAGTAGGGATGGGTGAAAAAGCTTCATTCTTAAATTTCATACTTAAAATTATGAACCACTGGAATAGATGAGAAATATGGAATCAGATTGAAGACGTTCAGTATTCTTATATGTGCTTTATTTATGTATGCAAAGAAATTGATGCTGAACTCAGGATAACATCTTTTCATCAGCATCAGTTTTGAAGTGAACTGACAGAAATTGTCTAGAAAGAATGAAAGCATGCTTCTTTAGTCAGCACCCTGGACAGTGCACAAACAGGCAGACATGTTGCTGGGAAGTACTGCTATAGGTAGCAATTCAACAGTTTATTACATTCTTTTACCTTTGCCTCTTTAATTCAGCAATTAAAACTCTGTAACACTGTACTGAGGAGGCTGAGACAGAAAGATCACAAGTTGGAAACCAGTCTGGGCAACTTAATGAGACCCTGCCTCAAAAACAAAAAGAAAAAAAAGGAGGGGTGTGCTGGGGTAGAGCACTTGCTGAGCATGCATAAGTATCTGAATTCCATCCCCAATGCCAGAAAGGGGAAAAGAAAGAAAGAGAGAAAAAGAGAAAGAAAGAAAGAAAGAATGAAAGAAAGAAAGAAAGAAAGAAAGAAAGAAAGAAAGAAAGAAAGAAAGAAAGAAAGAAAGAAAGGAGGGAGGGAGGGAAGGAAGGAAGGAAGAAAGGAAGGAGGAATAAAAGAAAATTTAAAAATGAAATAAAAAAAAAAACACCACTTACACCTAATATAGTTGTGATTTTTCTAACAATTACCACATCTAGAGAGAGTAACAAGATCAGTGAAGACACGTTCATTGTTCATTGAAATACTCATTGGGCCACAGACTTCAGCTGCATTTGGGATCAAATCAGACTATTAAACCACAGGCCAGAGCGTTTGTGATTTGCATGAGTAATGAGAAATGATTAATAGAATGCCTTGCTTAATTAAACTTATCTCATAAGGGTACCTCTTGAAAAACTCATAAGCTTGGCAATTCATAATCACCCTAGATATGTTGTGTATAATATTTTTAATCAAATGAAGTATTTTTGAGTATTTAAAATAGAAAAGATTTAATGGCATAAGCCCTGTGTATAGTAGATGCCTTAGAAATTTATTTATTTGTTTGTTTATTTATTTATTTGTTTGTTTTGGTGTCGGGGATTGAACTCAGGACTACTCCACCACTGAGCCACATCCCCAGACCTATTTTGTGTCTTATGTAGAGATAGGGTCTCATTGAGTTGCTTAGTGCCTCACCATTGCTGAGGCTGGCTTTGAATTCATGATTCTCCTGTCTCAGCCTCCGAAAGTGCTGGTATTATAGGCGTGCACCACTGTGCCCGGCTTAGAAATTTTAAAATGCTACAGAACAGTGTAGAAAACAAACAAACAAACAAACAAACAAAAAAAGATGACATTTCAGGGAACACTTTAAAAAAGGATATAGATTGTTTTGATGAACCTAGCCACCAAAGAAGATGCTTCGTTCTTATTATAGGAACAGCAATATTCAAGAACAACACCTTGTCAAATATTTGCTTAGGTTTTAGTTCAATAGTTAAGATGAAGAATAAGACAAAATCTGTTAAGTTCCTGCTAGTTACCAAGCCATAGAGTAAATGTTACCATAAATACAAAAAAGAATGAAAGTTAATTCTGAATTTAGTGCATAACAGGATGAGAAAATATTTTTAAAAGATTATGCCAAATAACTTAGCTGTGGTTTTTGAAGTCAAGGAAAATGAATGTAGAGCCAAAGTTCAAGAGCTAAATGAGGCATCAGCAGACCCAGTGTCTAAATATGTATAAACTTTCTTGTTAATTTGTAGGAGGCACAATATCCTCACCAACATATATCATAGTCACTGGTCTGATTTATGCTTGACTTTGAGAGCAATCTCCTCTTAATATGGCTTTTTTTTTTTTTTTTTTTTTGGTAACAGTTCTCTATCCTATCTGGTCGTCTGATTTTGTCAGTTGAATTTCAGCTTTTTAAAATTAACTTACTTTCCTTCTTATCAGGATAAATGTCTCAGAATAACCCAATTAGAATATATTTTCAAGGATCCTAAGAATTTCTTTTATTTTTTATTTTTATTTTTTTTGATAGTATGGGGATTGAACCCAGAGCCTTAGTACATACCAGTCAATCCCTCTCTTGGAGAGATATCACCAGCAAAAATAAAATACAAATACACATTCAATTTTCAGTGTGTAATAACACATAAATTTTAAGTTAAAAAACAAATATGCTTTTTAAAAATAATTCCAATGAATATTTTAAAGAAATGCTTTCAGATGGATCTACAGATAGGCTGAGGATAGTGGACTTGAAGTTTTAGATAAATGGACATTAGAAACCATTCGAGGCTTCTGATGTAGGCAATAGTGAGATTTTTATCCAAAATTGTTTTTTATATGTTTAACAGAATGCTTGATGGCATGTTCTACTCTAAATATATGATTTTGTACTTGCTCAGGGGTCTGAATGCTAGAAAAATTCCAGAAAACAATAAATCATTGTTTTAGCACATGGCAATTTAGAGTTTGAGAGTAACTTTAAGACAGCTATCTGTACCATTAAGAGATGGAACTCAACTGCTTAGCAAAGGCAAATACATTTATTGTATGCAAGGTAGCAGCATTTACTGTATTTTGGAAAGGAATAGTATCCCAGAGGTTATTCCATGGAAGGAAAAGAGACTAGAATTCAGTAAAACAAAATCCTTTGGTTAACAGTGAGGTATTTACTCAGATCCATGGTTTATACTGTTGGTCCAAACAATGAAGGTGCTGAATGCTGTCATTCAGATTCTGATGGTTCTGGAATATGTTTTGAAGAGGACATGGCTACACTGTTTTGTATTTTTTAAATATTTTTTAGTTGTCGATGGACCTTTATTTTATTTATTTATTCATATATTTATATGCAGTGCTGAGAATCAAACCTAGTGCCTCATACAGGCTAGGCATGTGATCTACAATTGAGCTACAATCCCAACCCTTACACTGGGTTTAATTAATCTGTTTTCTCATGAATGGTACTCTAAGTCATCTTCTTTTTTACCCAGGCAAATGACTTTTTTCCAGCACTAGGTATGGATACTATGGGCCTTGCACATCCTAGGCAAATGTTTTACTACTGAGCTAAGTCCCAAACATACTCCTACTTGTGTGTGTGTGTGTGTATGTGTAGCACATATGTTTAAAACAAGGTCTTATTATGTTATCCAGGCTGGCCTCTAACTTCTGGATTTAGGTGATCTTTCTGCTTCAGGCTCCCAAGAGGCTGGGATTATAAGAGCAGATCACATCTGACTTTCCTTCAAATGTGATTTTAACAATACTTTAGACTCAGGGCTGGGGTTATGGCTCAGCGGTTGAGCGCTTGCCTCGCATACGAGAGGCACTGGGTTCGATCCTCAGCACCACATAAAATAAATAGAAAGATATTGTGTTCATCTACAACTAAACAAAATATTTTAAAAAAAATACACTAGACTCAACATAACCTAAATAAGCAAATGGACACTGAACATCTTCAGGTTATGGTGTGTATAGGCAAAGCCCCTAATCTCAAGTTTTTAATATCTTTGAAAGAATAAAAGAGAGAAAAATAAGAACAAAGAGGCAAAAATGTGATAACTGCTATAAGAGAAAATACTCATTCTAAAAAAATGTGGTGTTTGGCCATTTCAGTGAAAGGGAAATATTATGGTATTGCTATGAAGATTAATCTCTGTCTATGTAAATACAACAGATGTACATTTCTAAACCTAATAGACTTGATAAACTATCCAAAGCCTCTGAATACTTAAGTTAATACTCCTGAAGGACTAGGTCTTTCTCAGTTTTGGATTCCTTACCATGTTACTATATAATAGGGATTCAATAATTGCACAATGAAATTATATTAGGTTAAATCTAGTTGAGCGAACTGGTATTTAGAACTAGCTATTTATTGGATGGAGCTGGAGAATATCATGCTAAGTGAAATAATTCAATCCCCAAAAGCAAAGGCCAAATGTTTTCTCTGATATGTGGATGCTGATCCATAATGGATGGGGTGGGGCAAGGGAAGAATGGAGGAACTTTGGATTGGGTAAAGTACAGTGAGGAGAGGGGAGATGGTCTCAGGAGAAAGATGGTGGAATGAGACATACATTATTACCCTATGTGCATGTATTATTGCACAAATGGTATGACTCTGCATCATGTATAACCAGAGAAATGAAAAGTTGTGCTCCATTTGTGTACAATGAGTTGTAGTGCATTCTGCTGTCATGTATAACTAATTGGAACAACAACAACAAAAAGAACTAGCTATTTCTTGGCTCAGCGTAGACATGGTATTGAATTTGCACATGTTCACTGACATGAGGAATAAAGGGATTGTTGGGCTCAAATGTTGAGAATATTTACTATGTAAGGGTGAAGGGTTTAAGTGCAGGGGAAAGGATATGGGCTGCTGTTTCAAAGACTTGTAATAAGTGATTCATGGTTAGCCAATGGAGAGTTAATCTGAATCTGTAGCAAGTCATACAAGGGAAAAACAGGAATCTGTGTTTTCATCCTAAGTCTGCCAGTTATCAGTGCTGTGATCTTGGATAAATTCTTTATCCTCTGTGTACCCCAACATTCTTATCCATTAAATAAAATGAAGCAGGGTTTTAACAAGATAATTTCTAAGACTTTATTCATTTTCATAATTATATGACAGCATATTCTGTAAGAATTTAGTAAATATTCTGTGAGAATATACTCTATGTCTGTGTAACTAGGTTAAATACTTGGACTTGAGGTTTTTTTTTAATCATAGGACTTTTAATTGCTTTGTATCCTAATGTGCTTTTTATGACTCAATAGAGCCTCATTGAGCTTATTTGAGTATGAAACCCTTTATTTTTATTTAAAACTTATTAACAGCTAAAGACAGAGTAGATTCTTGGAAATGTACATTTGTGATTTTGAAAATTCCTTGATAGCCTTTAGCCAGAACTCATCAGTAACTATTCCAGCAAATTTTGTATACCCTTATTGAGGGCATCATATGTGAAAAGCTTTCAAATATTATCTCACTGAATCATCACAATCGATTTTTTGTGCACATGTTGTTCTCTTACATTACAGTTAAAGAAATTGAGTTCTGAGTATATGATTTTTTTCAATATTATAAAATTAAGAAGTAACATTGCAATTACAACCCCTGATTCTGATTCTACAGTGCTTTCTCTTTTTTCCATATTTTTTGGTGCATTATAGTTGTAAAAAATGGTGGGATTTGTTGTTACATATTCATATGTGCACACAATGTAACAATAAAATTTGTTCTACAGTGCTTTCTACCTTGTCTCATAGCCTTTCACTACTGCCAGAGCCACCCTCTTACCTTTCACCTCAGATTAGGTCAGCAGGGCAATTTTAGGTGGGTGTCTCTGGATAGAATGCCATGCACAGGGTCAGTACCTATGAGCCACTCAGAAGAGAATAATAACTACCATTCACGAACAATACAATTGAGGCCATAGCCCTATAATATTTCAGAGTTCAAGCACTTAGAGAGATACCTGGGAGGAAAGGTCTTCCTGTAATTACTTCTGGTGATTCTATAGACATCATATTCTAAGAAAGGAAAGAAAAATAAGCAGTATGTATTTCTTCTACCTTGAGAAGTTTTTTCTCTAAAAAGCAATTTCATGGTATTTACTTGCTTTAAATTTGTAAAATTGATGTCTTTTTCAATCATTTCTTTCCATGAACTTCCAGTTCCAGAGCAGGCTGAATTGTTTATTTTTACTATTATTCCTCAAGTATTTATTTTACTATTATTCCTCAAGAAGAGTCTCATTCTTATATTGTGGGGAGGACATTGATACACTGTGAAATTAATGACTAGTAATAGCTTAACAACTTGATGGGTGCCTAGTATTCAAAGACAGGTATGTCAATCATACTGTTCCCTTGGCCTATGGCGAGCCACTCTACTGGGTTGTTCTACCATCCTGGTTTCTGGGTCAAGAGTAGAATGAAACTGAGTGAGCACAGATTTTCTAATAAATTGTAAAGAATTAGTGATAAAGAGAACATGAAAAAGGAAAGTAATCAGACATAATTGGATAAAGAAATTTTTGACAATGAATTTATGTTGAACCAAATATATACTGAATTTGTTGTCTAACCTTAATTATCAAGAAGGCCAAACAAAAGATACAGGGATACAAACACTGATTTTTCCCAATTGAGGTTCAAATCCCAAATAAATAATTTCAAAAGAAGGTACTGAAGAAATATTTTATTTAGTGTCTTTTCAAAATAAGAGATTAACATATCTTCAATTGTTGTAACCGAGCAATAATTCCAAGGCCAATATTTTGAGTGCAAGAAAAGCCATTACCAAATATCAGGCAATTGGCCTTAATTGGCTGTGCTATATTTTCCACCTGAGTCAGCGTGTTCTTTATCCCACTAGCCACATAATAACATGAGGGAGAGGATTAAAGTGAGAAAGGAATAAAACAACTAATATAGGATTCAGAAAATATTCTATGACTCAATTTCCCCATTTCTGAACTATAGTTAATTTTTTTAAATTTTAATAATTTTTATTTTGGGGTATGTGTGCTGAGAATCAAAACCAGGGCCTTGAGCGCTATAGACAAGATACATATCCCAGCCTGAGCTACTTATTCTTATTCACTAATTAACTATAATGTAGATAAGCAAACTTCTATGATATATTATAATTAAATGATGTCTATTTCAGGTAGCTCTTAAAGAAGCTTGTGATTTTTGTTTTTGAATTTTCTAGAACTGAACTTCGCTGAAGGTACACTGACAGAATAGCCAAACCTAGCAAAGGGATTAAATGATGCTATAAGATCATAGGCTACAAGTTGTGAAACCCTAAGCAGTGGTTCTTACCTAGAGAGAACACCTGACTGTTGAGAAGTAGTAGACTCAAATCCAGTAAGTGCTACCACGGACATTATCACAGCAGCTGTGTGGCTAGGGAACTAACTTGATCTTTCTAGGCTTGACTCCTTATCTGGGGCCATGTCTTCTGCCTTGCCTGCTCCACAGGGTTGTAAAGAAGATCAACTAAAGTGATATATTTGAAAAGTGTTAGGAAGTATTGAATCCTATAGAAACAAACACATAGATCTCCTAATCTGTAGGATCTATGACCCCATACCTAGCTCTCTAAAATGTACTTTCTGATGACATTTTGGATTCTGTTATTTATAGAAATGCTAAACAGAATAAGTCCTATGCCAGGGTTGGTGACCTGCCACACATGTGCATATTAGAAAAAGATATTTGTAGCTGCCACCGTGAGATAACTTTATAGCTTCCTCTGAAGGATTACTGGACCCTAAATTGTCGTGAAATAGCTTCATGGTATACCCTAGCTTCTAGCTGTCATCTCCCATCTTTAGTGTGTGTGTGAGATTAACACAGTCACACAGTCACTCACATGGTGTAGACATGGAAGAAACTGAAATGAGAAGTAGGAGAAATATAAGAGCAGATTTGTCACTAAGAGTTTGGTATGATGCCATTAGATAAAAGATACAGTCATGTTACAAAGTTTCTATCAGGGTGGCTGTAGCAGCATCAATGGTCATTAGGGAACTGAAAAAGATTTATATGGGCATAAGAAGCTAAAACAATAGGCACCATATCTGTATAGACCTTAATAAACTTGAACTACCTCATGTCCTTTTCTACATGAGCACAGAGTCAAATAGTATCTAAAAAATATTGGAAAGACAATTAAAATATCACAGGTCATACCAGGAGAATCCCAAAGTCCAACATAAGATAAAAAAGCCTTAGCTGGTCTCCTAAAGTCCTCCATGTAACTCCTCAAGATAATCAAGAAGGACACTCGGGTTCTAAAAATTTGTGAATGAAAGTGATTTTAAGTAAGATAAAAGATCATTAACATGATCTTCTGTCACATCTTCCTCTATATTCCAAACTTCAGCTCTGGGTGATCATTTTACTCATTCACCTTGATACTCCATCTCCTCCTCTAGAGAGCTTTAACTTTGGTTTCTAAATCAATCTGTTCCTTCCTACCTCTTTTTAAAGCTTATATTTAGCCCATTTCCTCCCTTAGACAGCAAACAAATAAATCAATTATTCCCAGGTACTTTTTGTTGTACTGTTATGTTTGATATCTTGATTTCTTTTACAGCAAGTTTGTTATTGATGTATAGAAATCCTACTGATTTTTGTATGTTAATTTCTGTATTCTGTAAGTTCACTGAATTTATTTATAAGTTCCAGCCAATTTTTGGTAGACTCCAAGCTTTTCTTTGCATAATATCACATAATCTACAAATAGGCATAATTTGACTCCTTCTTTCCCAATTTAAATATTCCTTATTTCTTTCTTTTGCCTAATCAATCTGCTAAGACTTCCAGTATCATGTTGAAAAAGAGTAGAGAAAGGGGACATATGTGTATTGTTTCAGATCTTTGAGAAACTGCTTTCAGCTTTAATCTTTCAATACGATGTTGACTGTGGGTTTGTCACACGCAGCTTTTATTGTGTTGACATATATTTATTCTATGCCTAATTTGTGAAGAGTTTTCATTATGAAGGAGGTGCATTTTATCAAATTCTTTTGTTGCTATTGAGATAATCATATAGTTTCTTTTCTTTATTGTATTTATGTCATGTGTTATATTTATTGACTTGTCTATATTGAACAACTCTTGTATACCTAGCATAAATTCATCTTGGTCATAGTGTATAATCTTTTTATGTTTTTCTGGAATTTGTTTGCTAATGTTTTGTTGAGGCTTTTTGCATCTATATTCATTGGAAAAATTGTTCTGTCTGCATTTTCTTTTTTGTTGTGTCTTTGTATGGTTTTTGTTGCTTGCTAATGTTGGACTTATAAAATTAGTTTGCAAAAGTGATTTATCCTTTTTAAATTTTTGAAATATTTGAAAAAATAAGTTATAATTCATTTTAAAAATTTGACAAAATTTATTGTGATGCCATCTGGACTTTACTTCGTTGAGAAGCTTTATGTGACTTACTTTGCTCATATACTAGTATGTGTAAATTTTTTTGAATAAAACCTCAGAAGCACAAGGAAATAAAGAAATTATAGAAATAGGGATTATTTCAAACTAGGAAGCTTTTGCACAGCAAAGGAAACAATGAACAGAGGGAACCGACAACCAGGAAACTAGGAGGAAATATTTGCAAACTATTCATTTGGTAGGGGATTAATATTCAGAATATATAAAGAACATAAATAATAACAGCACAAAACAAATAATTGAGTTAAAAATTGGGTCAATGATCTTAATAAACATTTCTCAAAAAAGAAATATAAATGTCCAATAGGCATATGAAAACATACTTGACATCATTAATAATCAAAGAAATGCAAATCAAAATCACGATAACATTATTTCATCCAGATAGAATGGCTATTATCAAAAAGATGGGAAAAAAAGTGGCAAAGCCGTGGAGAAAGGGGAAGTCTTATACATGGTTGGTAGGAAGGTAAATTAGTTCAGCCATTATGGAAAAAGTATGGCTATTTCTCAAAACAACAACAACAACAACAACTAGATATAGAGCTACCATACCATGCAACAAAACCACTACTCAGTATATATCCAGAGGAAATCGTTATGTCAAGAAAGACCTGAATTTCCATATTTATTGTAGTATTGTTTGTAACAGTCAAAGTATGGAAGCACTTGAGATGTCCACTTATACACAAACAGATAAAGAAAATGTGGTATATTTATACAAAGTGGAATATTATTTAGTCAGAAGAAAGAATGAAATGAGCCAGGAACAGTGGTGCATACCTGTAATTCTAGCAGCTCAGGAGGCTGAGGCAGGAGAATCACAAGTTCAAAGCCACCTCAGCAATAAAAAAAAAAAAAAAAAAAAAAAAGACTAAAAGACTGGGGATGTGTCTTAGTGGTTAAGCAACCCTCAGTTCAATCTCTAGTACTAAAAAAGGAAAAAAAAAAAAAAAAGAAAGAAATCCTGTCATTTGTATCAACATGAATGGAATTGCAGGATATTATGAAAACTGAAAGAAGCCAGGTAGGGAAAGATAAATGCTGCATGTTATTATTTATCAGTGAATACTTAAAAAGTTGATCTCATTTAAGTTCACAGTAGAATAGTGGTCACTAATGGTTGGGATGGGTGGGGAGGAAGAAACAGGGAGAGGGTTCATTAATGGTTATCGAACTACATGTAGATAGGAGGAACAGGTTCTAGCACTTTACAGCATAGTAGGGTGACTACAATCCCCAGAAATTATTATATTCTCAAAATCACTAGAAGAGAGGATTTTAAAAATTTCAAACATAAAGCAATTCTAATCAGTTTGAATTGATTATTACATACTGTATACATGTGTTGAATTATCATACTGAACTTCATAAATATATACATATATAATTATTATGTATTAATTAAAATTTTAAAAAAGAAAAAAACTGAAAATTCAGGCACCTGCAGGTGTTTGTCTTAACAACAAAATTTCCTTTCATTGTAGAAAGTTGACTTATGGGGGAGGAAAGGAAGTTTTAGAGATGTTTGTGTATGCGCGTGCACGCGTGTGCATGCATGTGCATGCATATGTATACACACATATATATAAATTCAGTTATCAGTTACATATGAAAAATAGGGGAAAGAATAATTGAACAGGTCTCTGTTGAAGTATTTCTACAGTTCTAGGCTTACAGAGTTGAAATGTACTAAATACCAATGTGTGAAATACCAAGATAATGGGATTATTTTATAGATGAGGAGACTGAAACTTAGAAAGATACTTGGAGATTCAGAGTTTGATACTGATAGATCAGAAACAAATGCACTATGATGATTGCTCCTTAAAATATTGGTTCTTCCTCCAAGCAACAGTAGTAAGAATCTGACTAAAGTAAGCACCCACTTGCAGGTATTCATACATGGACAAGTTAGAAGGTATTGATGAATCCTTGAGTTTTGGAGTAATAAGAAATTTTGCATGGCTGGAATAACTCATACTAAAGATATTTCATTCTGGTGCAGTCTTTGTAGGCTATTTCTACACTTTTGACTCCACCTTCAAAAGTTCCTGACTTCTGTAAACTATAATACCAATGATTGGCACATATTAAATATAAAGATATTTATATAATTTATAATTAACATATCTTTGTTTCTATGATTAAGAAATATTTCCCTCTGTGTAATTTTGAATAACATTCTAAATAGTTATACTTTTATTTTCTCCTTAATCTTGTCTGCAACTAAAGTTTTGACTTCTCATTAATTGGGTCAGTAAGCAACCACTAATGAAAATAAACAAAGACACTCATTAAAAATCATCCTTCTGCATGAATTTCCAGAAACCAAGTTTCCCTTAATCTCAGCAGTGCATAATAGCATGTCTCTGGAATGTGTTTTTCTGTCCTCTAACTAAAAGTGACATCAACTTTGTCCCTGGGTCATGGTCTCTACTCTGGCTCATTCCAATTAGTCAGCAGCACAATCCCTGGATGCTTTACCTCAGTGATTTCTGGGAAGCAGAACAGAAAATAGCCAGGGTCTTATGCAAACTGAAACAAGACACTGAATTATTATTTAGTAGTATTTCTCCCTCTTCCCACCTTGGCTTATCTTCTGTTGCCGAGGGCTCATTTAGAGTTTTTACTAGATAAGGTAATTGAGAACTAGTTCTCCTCCCAAACACACTGTTCAGCTATAGTAACAAGAAAGATGGTGTGTTCCCAGACCGAAGAAGAAGGTTTTTAAATAATTTATCAAGAAAGAGTCCGAGTGAGTAATGGGTTGGCTTTTCAGAGACCTATATGGCTAAGAATGAAATTGAAAACTAGAAGGGGATAAAAAGATCTTGTTTTTTTTGGAAACTAGTAAAAGGTTCAAACTAGCATTGCATCTGGTTTATAAAAGGTGTTCAATAATTGTTTGAGGAATGAAGTAATGTTAAGTAAAGCTCATAAAGGAAAGCCACAAAAGTCATGAATCCATGTTTCAATGCTAAGAATGTAGCCAGTTGTCCTGTTGGGAATTCAAGGGAGAACTGATGTCTAACTACTCACTGACAAACACAGGACCCATCTTTCCCTTAAGCCACATTACTGGCAAGGCATCTCTACTTCACCAATCTTGTTCATTTATCTCATATAATT
Source organism: Geosciurus inauris (assembly GCA_004024805.1). Lineage (NCBI taxonomy): Eukaryota > Metazoa > Chordata > Mammalia > Rodentia > Sciuridae > Geosciurus > Geosciurus inauris. The sequence goes on along the minus strand of PVHX01002652.1, from coordinate 36,593 downwards.
CAGAAACAATATATTTGATGTTACCCCCTTGATTTAATAAATGGTCCTTGGGAACCACCAAGAACAGGGAATCAGCAGCTCTTGTTAAGGCTTCTGTCCTAGCTCAGCATCTAACCATCTGGGTAGTCACCTCCTCCCTTTAGTCCTTCATTTCCTGTTCTGTGAGAGAAGTGAGTTGGATTAAATGAGTTTGTGCAATCTTTAAGCTTTAAAATTCTCTTCTGCATCTGCTAGGAGAAGTTATAACAGAGTAGGGGTGCCTGAGATTCTGCTAAAAACTCTTTGACAGACTGCATATATGACTTGATCCTTATATCATCCCTATAAATCATGTATTATTGCAACTCCCTCTTTTAAAAATAGAAAACCAGGGCATATAACAGCTTAGAATATGTTCAAGGTCACATAGCTAGTAAATGACAAAGCTGGGAACCTAACTCAGAGCATACTTATTGTTGCAAATTTTATAGGCAGATTAATGGGAAGCAGCCTCGGTCTCATCCTGAAAACAACAATAAAAGGATGATCACTGTAGATTGCATCCTGGTGCTTAAAATAGAACTGTGACATGAATTGTCATGAAATGATTATTTTCTCTCTTGTGCCACATATAAATAAGTGGGAACTGCAGTCAAAACCTGAGAAAAATTTCCATAGGGTTTTGAAATCATCATTGGGTATATAATATAATGGTACTAAAACTCCATTAACCCCTGCTCTTACTTCAATCAACAAAACTTTATTGAGACATCAGATGTGGACTGAATGCTGAATGGAGAACTCTAGTTAGCTTATCTTAAAATTCTTGTAGCATGTACAGGAAACAATACACACAGTTTGTGTCCATGAAAATAAAAATACATAAGAAAGAATTTTAAGTTTTGTTGATTGAAGCAAGAGCAGAGGTTAATGAAGTTTTAGTACCATTATATTACATACCCAATGATAAACCAAAATGATACTGATCACACATCTTTTGTAAATATCTAGACTTATAATCTATATCCATCTACATCCTCCCACATGTGCATCATAATTTATACACAGGCATCTCTTTGTATCCCCAGGGGATTATTTCAAGGGCTTTGCCTAGAAACCAAAATCCACGGATGCTCAACTTATAAATAGTTTATGATTTAGTATAAAATAGTGTAGAATTTGCAAAAAACTTATGCACATCCTCCCAAATATTTTGTCATCTCTACATAACTTATAATACCTAAAACAATATAAAATTCTAAGAAAATAATTGTTGAACTAAACTATTTAGTGAACAATAAGAATAAAGTCTGTATGTTTAGTACATATACAATTTTTTTTCAAATAGTTTTGATCCACAGTGGGTTGGATCCATGGATGTGGAAGCTGCAAATAGAGAGGGCCAAGTATGTATGTGCATATGTGTATGTGTGTATGTATGTTTGTGTGTGTGTTTATTTCTTCCATCTACTTCTAAGGTACAAAAAAAAATGCCTGGATATTGGGCAAGAAAATGTGAGGGTTATCACTTTCCTATGTTCATATATGAATACATGACCAGTGAAACGCCACATCCTGTACAATCACAAGAATGGATCCTAATTAGCATAAGATATACTCCATGTATGTATAACATGTCAAAATACTCTCTGCTGTCATGTATATTTAAAAATAACAAATAAAAAACTGAAAACAAAAAGAAAATGTGAGGGTAGGTAAACCCATTTTTTCCTTCATATACTAAATCTGAGGAAACTAACCCCAAAAAGGTTAAATGGGTCTAAGCAAAAGATGAGGTCTTTTCTGCACAAGGCCCCATAATCTCTCATTAGTTGCCTGCACACACACACACACACACACACACACACACAGATACTACAAATTTTAATGAAATTTTACTTTTTGGGGATATTTAATTTCACATAGTATATACTGATAGTTATTACAGCTCTCTATATATTAAAAAACACATACACATATCTTTATCATCTATCAGTCTATCAAATGGATTTCCCATTGCAGTAAGATCACTGTATACCAGAAAAGCTGACACAAGTCTTGTATGTCTTCCAATCATGGTGATATTATTTGGCACTCAAATATCCCCAAAGTGAGTAACACATCTGTCAGATATGGAACATGCTCTGCATGCTTAGTATGGTGACAGACACTAACTTGAAACATGCATCTGTGCCCTGGGTTGGAAGGCTCCCCCTCAGACTAGGAAAGGATGGGTAAAGTTGGGTGAAATGTGCCAGAAAATGAGGCCAAACTGCATGTTCTTTGCAGGGAGATTGGGGTCTCTCCCTACAGTAAAACTCAGCGTCCTTTCCACTTTTTGGCAAACAGCAAAAATATTATACCTGTTTAATCTTTGACTTCCTTTTGAGAGTAGAAACTTGAATCTGGGCATCCCCACTGAGGAAAATATGAGTCCAAATGGTCTTAGGGAATGAATAGATAGGCATTTTATAGACACAAGATGCTATGGCTGTTGTATTGCACGGAGGATTTATAGCTGTTACTCAGCCTTGCTAAAAGTTTTAACAAGACTTGGGCCACATCAAGATCAATCACTTTCGGGGGACTTGTTTTGTGTCCTGGGCTGTTATAGTCATTTTTGTTCAGCTTTTTCCTTCATTTTTTTTTTCTTGGCATCCTATGTGCCTGGATTGTGGCAACATTTCTCTTTACAACTCAGTGGTGAGGTTCTTTTTTGAAGGTGCTGATGACTTGATACTCATCCAAATATACAATTTACAACCAGAGAAGGAAAAATGCACTCAATGCAGAGTGTTGTGATTGGTGTCTTCATTCTTCCTGCTCTCCCCAGTACATACCCACTAAGGGGAAGGGGACATTTTCATAATTTTACTCACTATCAGTCATGTGGCCATTATAATAGTGTTTCTTTAATGATGGATAGATCTATGTATATAGGACAAAGTGTCACAAAATAAGTCCTTTTTAGATGGAGGAAGAGGACTTAGAATTTCTTAAAACAAAAGATGCAAAGTGGTTAGATAGCAGATCTGCGTATCTTCAGTGCTGCTCTTTCATCATAGACTTCATCCAACAGCCAAGGACACAAACAAGTCCCCTTGCTATTACTAATGCGGGTCAAGAAGAGAGCATCAGAGCCAAGCAAACAGGAAGTGAAGCCCCTGTTGGTATTCACAAAAAGCAGGGTACACAGTCCAGCTCTGCAGGTGGCCGTCCACCATTCAAAACTCGATCCCACTACTTTCTGTTTCTCTGGTAAAACTGTTTATGATCCTCAAACTCCACTTCCCTCATCTAAAAGAAATGAGAAAAAATTTCACTGCTCAAAACTGTGGTGAAGATTGAATGAGAGATCATGTAAAATGGAACAAAGTAGCTGCTAGTAAGTGCCCTGGTGAATGCTAATTCCCTGCCTCCTACTCATGCCACATCTGGGAGTGAAGAAAGCCTATGATTTTGGTAGATTCCTGTGAATGAAAAGACAAGAGCTGTCTACAAATAATAATGATCTTGAATGTCACTCAATAAAACATGAACAAGAACTTGGTAGGATAGATAGCAGATCAGCAGAAATAAAATAATACAAAAGATATGACAAGTGGGCAATCTGTAAAGGAGTATTACCAGTTTAGGAAGGAGGCAAAGAAGATTGACATTTCCCCAGAATAAGAGTCTCCAAGGTGGCACAACCTAACAGGGCATAGGCTGGGGAGCCAGACAGTAGAGCCAAAATCTATATGCATTTGCTATGTGACATTGAGCAAGTATTTTACTTCTTGTGTCTCATTATGGTTTTGAGATTTATGTGAGCTAATACATTTTAAGCGCTTAGAAGAGTGTCTGGGACACAATAAGCACTATTCAACACTCTTCTACTACATGTGCCTGTGGTGGACATGTGTGTTCGTGTGGGTGTGTGTGCTTAAGCTGCCATAATATATTACATACAGTAGTCATTTCAGAGTGGATGTGAGTCCTTTCTGAATAAATCAACTTACCTTGATCATAAACCCCATGGACTCTTGCAGATATTTCCCAACATAAAGACCTGGTTGGGATGAAACTCACCTGCCTAAAATGGAAAAGCTATGATGATTGAAACTGTCTAAACAAACAGTATCATCCTGTAAAGTGAATTTTCTTAGAGCATGGAACTTAGGCTGCTTGCATTGGTGTCAATTAGAATGGTTATTTAAAATGAAGGTTCTCAGCTCTTATTCCTAAGAGTACTGTATTTTATTGTTCAAATCTGGACATTTTGAGAGTGAAGGAGTTGTGATAAATCATCATGCCAGGTTAATCAACATGGCCTGTACTGTCCTAGGCAAAAGAGAGTATAGGGCGCTCCTTGTATCTATAACACCTTGGGGATTGAGTCCCAGATTTTTGCTTTTCTATTAAGTTTCCAAAAGGATTCATAATGTAAAGTTTGAGAAATATTGTCTTTCTTACATTATGTGAACTTTATGTCATACTTCCATTTTCTGAGGATATTTCTTTGTGATAGGGAAGAAAGAACAAGAGGAGGCCACTTATTGACCATCCATTCCTGCCACTCCCTCCCTTCAGCACAACACTGTCTGCTGTAACCAAGAAACAGGCTCACAAACCTTTGGTCTTGAAATTGAGTGAACCCCTCAATTATGGTAAAACCATATTCCCCTAGCTATGAAACCATCACTTTACTACCACAAGGAACCTAGAAACTGTGTGGAGGAGGGAGGCATGGTTAGCTACCATTTAACTCCTCATGTTCTCACCCCTGCTCACAGCTTGTACCACCAGAAGCAGAAGACTTCCAGGACCCATCAGTATGTGGACTGACCTCATGGAGCTCTGTGCCACCCAGATCTGGCTTAAACTCCTGCCTCTTTTCAGTTTTCCCCAAACCTTTCACCATGTTTTGTACTTGCCTACAAGTCCTAAATATTCCTGAGATCACATATGCCCCTGTAGTCCTTGAAAGAGATAGTTTAATTTTATCCCCTGTGCTCACTGCCCCTCCTGAAACCTGACCTTGGGGTGTGGTAGGCTTCCATCTTGCTCCTTATTGCCACACCAGACTATTTCTTTTTCTACCTCCTTCAAAAACTTGAGAGTCTTTGAAGCCAGCCACCATATGATACTATGTACTCCTGCTTCTTTGAATCATCTGCTGAACTCATTGTCATCCTTTCTGTTTAAAATGTTTAGAAATTGCTTTGAGTGTTCAGTTGGATTTCAGTTAGTCTCTGTTCACCAGTTATACAATGCCACAGCTTGCGTTATCAATTTCTTGCTCTTTTCATTTGCAGTGATCTTTTCATCCATCTCAGTCAAATATTCTCATGGTATTTATTATACATTGTTATCACCAATTCCAAAATAATGATTTTAATCAATCCTGCCTCTGTTCCCACTTCCTATTCTTTAAATTCACTTATTTTAGCTCCTTAGCAGCTCTACTGCTTTGACTCCAGTGAAAATGACAATCCATTGGTTGCCATGTCTTCACTTCATCTTTCTCCTCCTAGTTTCCTTTCCTTTTCCACCCAGCTTAGATGTCATGACACATTGCAAAAAGCACTTTCTTGCAAATATCAACTTGCCCTTGTCTTTCCTCCAACATGTTAAAACCATACTCGGCAAAACCCAGTCTTTCTCTTACTTCACTAATGTACTTGAGTTGCTTAAATAAATGAAAGAATCACCAGACTCCAATAACTGGACATAGTCTATGCTTTGACCATATATCTATAGTGAGACTGCACCATTTCCAGCAAGTATGCATATTTCCCATATAAGTTCACTTCTTCATGTTTTAAAAAGACTATTTTACACCTTTTCCTCCCTTCTCAAATACCCAGGAAGACTTAACTCACTTCATCATTGACTGGTGACCTCAATATTTATTTAATTGAGAAAATAGAAGCATTCTGGATGGAATGACCCTCACTTGTCTTCCCTCAAATCTACCAACCTGCCTGCGGTTGGATCAATAGATGCTGCCTTCCCTCCTGTTAACATTGATGAACTGTCACTGCTCCATCAAAGCCGGCCCCTGCACGTGTGCATGGGAGGCCTTTCCCTTTCACCCACTTATGGATTTCACTTTGCACTTGCCCTCCTTCTCCTACACCATCAACTTTCTCCTCCACAGCAGATTTATATCAGAATATTAGCATGTGCTGATAATATCTCCCATAGTGTAAAAGTAAAATGGTCCCTTGACTCAACGTTCCCCTTTAGCTTCTGCCCCATTTTTCTGTTCCGTTTTCAATATATCACTTTAAAAGAGTATCTGCTACCTCCACTATGTTGTTTGACATTCTCTCCTCAGTCTATTCCAAAAGAGATGTAGTCTCTATCTAATTTGGAGGAAATTACTTCTGTCTAGTTAACAATTACTTCCACTTTTTTGTTTCAATGGTCAAATCTTTACTCCTATTATAGCCTAACTTTTGGCAACAGTTGATACAACAGAAATATGATTTTTTATTTGGCTCCTGAGATTCTAGATTGCCCTAGTTCAATTTCCTATTTCAAGAGCAGTTCCTTCCTGGCCTTTTTTCATGGAAATTTCTGGACTCCCAAATTTAGGTGTGTTTCAAAACTCAGACTTCATTCGGCTTCTCATCTGTCTTTTCTCTCTACTCCGTCCCTAGACAATTTTCTTCTCTAAGCCTATCACTTTCCAAATTCTAAACACATACATTCAATTTCCTATTCAACATCTCCTATTGGATTTCTAAGAATCATAAGAATTAATATGTCCAAAAGAGAACTTTTGCTATGTCTGTGCCTCTAAATCGATAACTTCCTTGTGTCTTCTGAAAAATAGCATTATTTTACCCCATTGGCTTAGGCACCACATTTGGAGCCATTACTGATTCTTCTTTATTATCTCACAAACTTCAGTCTATCAATAAGGACTGTTGGTTTACATTTCAAAGTATACACAATTTGATCTCTTCTCATCATCTTTAGAAATACTGCCATCCCTTTTCACCTAAACTACTTAAAAACACACTAGCTCATCTTGTTTTTGGCCATTCCTGCTCCAAATTGTCTATGTTCAAATGGTTTTGTAGTGATCTTTCAAGTCCAGTTATACCACTCCCTGGTCTCTCCTTTAATGGTGCTGTTTCCTGTCCCCACCCCACCCTGGCCCCTGCCCTACTCTGGTGCTCACTTGCACCATGTAGATTTTTCCTGTTTTTAAAATCAGCCAGTCCATGAATCACCACATCCTGTGTAATGTCTTTTGCTAACGTCTCTAAACTCATTAACTACAAATGTTCCTTTGGCTCACTCACTAAAATGGGTTCCTAGTGTCCTTAAATATGTTAGGCATAAAAATGCAAATGGCATTTTTCTAGTCTTGAATCTTCTTCCTGTTATTTTTCCATCTGTGAGTCCCCTTGTTAAGATGCCTTCCCTGTTTAGCTAATCCTGCTTTATTTTTCATCCTACCATTGGTTATTATCTACTTTTTTTTTTTTTTGGTACTGGAGATTGAATTCAGGGGCAGTCGACTACTGAGCCACATCTCCAGCCCTATTTTGTGTGTTATAGAGAGACAGGGTCTCACTGAGTTGCTTAGCTCCTCGCCGTTGCCGAGGCTGGCTTTGAACTCTCTTGTGTCAGCCTCCCAAAGTGCTGGGATTACAGGCTTGTGCCACCGTGCCCAGCTCTATTATCTACATTATTAATTTACTTGTTAATTTTCCTTTTTTTCCAACTACGATATAAATTCCATGAGGCTCATCTTTGACTATTGTTATGACCAGAGCTTAAAGTCTGGTAGCTGCAAAATAGGCAAAAAATATGCAGATGAAATAAAAGAATGCTGGACTCTCCTGTGTGTTTTCACATAAAACAGGTTTGCATGTGCACATAAAAGTGGGAATCTGGTCCTACAAAAACAGGCTTTCCCTTTCTCTACGTGAATTCCCTAATGTAGTTTTAGGCCCATTTAATTCAATAGGGACCAAGACCTCCACAGAGGCAGCCCAGATCCTCTGTGACTTATTTGACTGCAGGCTGAGCTATGAGTTGTTCAGGGGCAGTCAGCCCACACTTAGTAGACCCTGGCTGCTTCCCTGACAGTTTTCTTTACCTATAATTCACTCAATTTCTTAATTCCCAAGTTTTAAAGCTTGCAGATTGCCACAGGGGAGACCAATCACCAAACCACTACCTTTTTGGTAATTCTGTGCGAATGAACATTTTTACTATGACTTCTTTAAGCAGTTTCATTGTATAAATGCCTTTTAATTTCAGCAAACTTATTGTCATTGAATTTAACCTGTCCTCAGAGTTCTCTTTTTAGCCAAGGGTTTGGTATAGTTCAATGGCAACTTGACCTGTACAGATTGTGAATTTCCTTTATATCATTCTGAGTTTCTCTGATCCCAGTCTTCTTGATTATAAAAGTGTAAACATATTCCTAAATTTCTTCCTAATAGGTGGTGTTTACCCTAGTCCACAAGGTCAGCATCATTTGTGCTTAGGCCAAGAGGAAACTGTTAGTACAATATGAGGTCCTCAAGTTGTACTGAAAATATTATACTCATTTTCAATGAATATGAAGAGAATCTGTGTTCTCAGTATGCACACACAAATAATTTCATTGGGTTTCTTGGTTGTTGACCCTTGGTTTGAATGTATTTCAACCTGGGAACAATTGGAATAAGGAAAGATATGCTTTTTCATTTGTTTTGTTTTAGTACTGGTCATTAGACTCAGAGGTGCTTTACTATTGAGCTATATCCCCAACCCTTTTTATTTTTGATTTGAGACAGGATCTCACTGAGTTTCTGAGGCAAGCCTCAAGGGTGAGATCCTCCTGCCTTAGACTCCTGAGTTGCTTGGATTATACTTGTGCAACATTGTGCCCAGAAAAGATACTCTTCTTATTCCCACTATTTAACAAAGAAAAAAGTTTTAAAAGCTAATTTTCTACTGCAATGTCAGAATCTGAGGAATTTATCTGCAAATATTTTTCTCTCCTTTTCTCTTTTTTTCTTACTCCCACCTGCTTGAATTGTACCTGTGCTTATTTGATACACCAATGAAGTAGTTTATGGAGTCTAAACATCTGTGCCTTTTTCTTCCTGAAATACATAAAACCATAATCCATATACATAAGTTCATAATCCATGTGTACTTCTTATACCTCTATTTAGGTAGTGAATTTTCCAGTGCAATTAAACTATGAGCTAAAAAGATGATTGCAATTTCAGACTGTGTCATAAATACTGGGGCCCTTATAGCTCTACACCTGGTGAGGAATTGGGGCTGATTGGTATTATGAAATACCATAAAATAAAACTAGAAGAACAGAATAAAGACACAAATTTTCCCTCTTAGTTATCCAAATGCTTAATATCCCAAATATGCAATGTAGAGGAGTTTGATAAATTTAAAAATATCCCTTGCTCTCTGATCTTAACTATCTAAAACAAATCATCAAAAAGCCAAATAGATTTAGAAACACTTGTATCCATTGCCATGGAACTGGCTGTTTGATTTCTCATTATCCAAATTGAGGAACTGAATAGATTTGGTAGTGAAAAATACTTGTACTTTAAAAGAGGGGCACTGACACCTTTTAAAACAAACTTATATTATGGCAGTAAGATATTAAGAATTATCTGTGTTTCATAGGATGTATACGAAGTACTAAATACAAAGTTATACAGAAACAGAGCACAGTCCTTAGGTTACTGCTGACCCTAATATCTCAGTTACTCTCTGTGTTCCTAACTGGTGCTACAAGGCCTCTTGGCAAGTTTGTTGTAATCGTTACATACAAGCAACCCTGATCAGTCAGTCATCAGAGTCACTATGAAGGATATAGAGGTGCACATTGTTCTCATCCCCCAGGACTGTATTAAAGCCCCTTGGTAAGGGAACTGAAATCAATGGGGTCAGTTTAATAACATTTGAATTTCCCAACAGAAAGGAGTACTGAGTAGTATAGCTCAATAGCAATTAAAATCTCTCAAACGGTCACACAGTTCCTTTATCCTTAAGACTTCTCTGCCACAGTCTTTGTACTTATCCAAGAGGTCAAGGTGGATAGAAAAATACCTTAAACCTGGAAGCTATGACTTTTTATAGGGCTCACTACACATTGCATTTCACAGACCAGATACTCAAATACTTACTGAGATTTATGAAGGCTTATCTTGAAGTCTCTTCTGTACCATGAGGTAGAAAAACCCATATCTGAGGCAAAAGCAAATCTGAATCAAGATCAGTTTAGAAGAAAACTCATATTTGGGAAGTAGGAATTTACTAGAAACTCAGAACTGTGAGCCACAAAAAGCAGTGTTTTTCTGAACTGTTAAAGGTTTGCCTGTTCTTTATATATGAATTTGGATACTTCCAGGCTTAGAATTGTATCATGTACATGTAATTTCCTTTCAAGGTCTACTGTGGTCTGAGATTTTGTGTAGGGTGTTTTAGGATATAAAATAAGCAGTTTCCTTTTCTTTTTCTTTTTTTAAAATAATTTTTAGTTGTTAATGGATCTTTTCATTTTATTTATTTATTTATATGTGGTGCTGAGGATCAAACCTAGGGCCTGAACATATGCAAGGCAAGCGCTCTACCACTGAACCACAACCCCAACCCAAGAAGCAGTTTCTTAAAGGCTCAAAAGTCATGTATCTGCCAGAAGTTCTTGGGGTTGAAATTCACCAAGGGTCCAGACTTAGATCTTTCAGATAGTTTACCAGTAAGATGGAAGGTATGAAAGTCTTCTTAGTCAACTGGACAAATTCCAGTTATTCCACCTTATTCTCTTAAGGTGAATAAGCATGTAGATAATAGAGATTAAACACACAACAGAAGGGAGAAGGACCTTCACACATCTAAGAGAGGATGCATATGCTGCACTTAGTTTTATTTTTATTTCATGTGTATTTATGCAGGTATAATTTTACAGCCAAATGTAGAGATCTGAAGTGAATTAACTGATGAGTTTTTTCAAATGCAGACACTGTTTTAGGTACTAGGGATTGAAGTCAGGGGCACTCAACCACTGAGTCACATCCCCAGCCCTTTTTGTATTTTATTTAAAGACAGGGTTTCACTGAGTTTTTTTGTGCCTTGCTTTTTGCTGAGGCTGGCTTTGAACTCAGGATCCTCCTGCCTCAGCCTCCTGAGCTGCTGGGATTACAGGCATGTGCCACCGTGCCCGGCTAAACGTAGAACTTTTTATAATCCATCAAAATGTACCCCATCATGATGTAGAATGTTTTCACTCCACAAAAATTTTACTCATCTCCATTCTCAGCCAATTCCACTTCTTAAATTGTTCTGTATCTCCATGGATTTGTCTTCCCCTTCTAGAAGCTCATTTGCTGACTGAATTCATTTGCTCAAAATAATGTTTTTAAAATGTCCCTATGTTGTTATTCATTACTTCTTATTGTGGAGTACTTTTTCACTGAAGGAATGTATTAAAATTTCTGTATCCATTCTTTTGCTAATGGAGATTGCAGTTTTTCACTTTGGGGTGATTAGGAATAAAGTTGCTATAAACATTCTTGGACAATATACTTTCATTTCTATGGAATGGGATGACTAGGGCATAGTATATGTAAATGTTTAATTTTATAATTGATGGCTACACAAAGTTTTCTAAAATGATACTGCCGTTTTATACTCCTACCTGCAACAGCTGAGAGTGCTGTTTGCTCCATGTTGGTAATGTTTAATATCATCCTTCCTAGTAAGTGTGAATGGCATATTATGAATTTAATTTTAATTTTCCTGATGATAAATGATGATGATTGCATTTTTGTGAACAAATTAGTTGCCCATATGTATTTCTTTGAGACGTCTATTCAAGTCCTTTGACCATTACTTTCATTTAGTTGTTTATCTCTGTATTATTCCTCATTTTATTGCGAGAGCTCTTTAAATAATGTGTATTTTAGTCCTTTGTTAGATGTATATATGCAAAAAACTTCATCTATGGCCTGCTTATTTGCTTATTTATTTTCTTAATGTTATAATTTGGTGAGCAGAAGTTTTAAATAATAATTTTCTTTCTTTCTTTCTTTCTTTTTTTTGGTATTGGGGATTACCCACAGGGATGCATAACCACTGAAGCACATCCCCATCCCTTTTTAAAAATTTTTCTTTATTTTGAGACAAGGCTTTGCTAAGTTGCTGAGGCTAGCTTTGATGTTGGGATCCTCCTGCCTCATCCTCCTAAGCCGCTGGAATTATAGGTGTGTACCTCGTTGCCCGGCAGTTTTAAATTTAGATGAAATCCAAATTAGTCATATTTTTCATGATTAATGCTTTCTATTCTATGTAACAAATGTTTGCATAACAAAAACAAAAGAAATCTTTGAATATCACCATGATTCATGATATTCTCCTAGATTATATTCTAAGAAGCTTCATTGTTCGGGGTTTTATGTTTAGATTCTTCTCGAATTAATTTTTGTACATGTTGTGAGGTGAGGGTGGACTTCCTTCCTTTTCTTTGTTTTTTCCCCCACATATAGATATCTAGTCATTCATTCCAGGATAACTTCATTGAAAATAATTTCTATTTTCAGTTTGGGCTGTTAAAAGAAGTGCTTTAGACTGGGTAATTTGTAAATAATAGAAATTGATTTCTCACAGTTCTTGAGGCTGTGAAGTCCAGGATCCAGGCTCTGGCAGATGCAGTGTCTGGTGAGGTCTATTCTCTGCTTCCAAGGTGGTGCCTTACTTAGTGCCCACATGGAAAAAGGAGAAAAGGCTGTGTCCTCTCATAGTTAAAGGGACAAAAGGATACAATGGGCTCTTTCTGGCCATTTGTAAACCACTAATCCCATCCATGGAGTGGAGCCCTCATGACCTAATGGCCTAATCCCCCACTTAATACAACTGCATTGGGGATTAAGTTTCCAGATGAAGTTTAAAGGGACACAAATGTTCAAGCCAGAACATTATTAATTGGAAAGTTAATTAACCTCCACTACTTTCAGCAATATAATAAATACCACTGTAAATGAAATCATTCTAGGAAGAAAGTATTCTGACAAATATATCAAGCGCTGGCCAAACAATGATTTTTACTCCAAGGTATTTGCTTAAGTAACTTAGGGTTTATTTTGAATATTCCTACCTTCTCTTAACATATCTATAAAGAATAGATTCATGATGCTAAGGCCCTGCTTATGGACGTGTATGGTGCCCTGGATAAGAATATGTGGTTGAGAGGGACCAAAGGCAGCTGAAATTTCCTCTGTGCTTCTGCTTGCCAAACTGGCCATCTGCACACATAGTGTGAAAAGAGTGTCTACTGTAACACAAAAATAGTCTGGTTTGTCCACAAATAATAGGTACTTTTGGAATTCAATGAGAGGAAGTATTTTAGGAGTGGACACCTTTTCTAATCTGCATGAAGCCATTTTGTGCACAGCACACAATGTGCACTACCCTCAAACCATTCCTGAGCCTGAAGTGGTCAGCCATTCATGTGCCTAAGTTTCTTCAGTTTAAAACTGTGGGGACATTGCAGGTTCTGTGTCTCTGTCACATCATTCAAAATTCAATTTTCTGCCCCCCCTTGAGGTTCTTTGTTGCATCCTCAGCTTCATTTGTAAAATAGACATGACATTAGAACAGTCTCCTCTCTAGCTAATAACTCTGAGAAGTCTATCCAATTGTTATAGTTATCACAAATAATAAAATGGTTTTGTAACATCTTATGATCGCATTAGATTTTTATACAACAAAATATATATCAAGGCACCTAGGAAAATTCTATTCTACTTCTTTTCTTCCTCCTCCTAATCTTCCCACTTTCTGTGTCCCCAGATCCCCATATAGTCATTTCCTCCATACTCTCAGCCATCAGAACCCAAAAGTTCTCAGAATTCAACAGGCTTGACTGTCATAGTGCTTATAAGACAAGAAAAGAATTTGCTTGACAGTCTGAGTACTTCTAGAGCAATTTCAATAAACGTTCCATTTGCCAGCTCATGTTAAAGTTGAAGAGTCTATAGAAAGTTGAAAGGCTAGCCTGAGTTTATATACCTTTTTAGGGACAGAGCTGTGACTAGTTCCTCTATGTCTCTACGCTGGACTTCAAAACATTCTGAAGACTTACTTCCTCCCCATAGTTCCAAACTCCTTTCATATTAAAAAAAAAAAAAAGAAAGAAAAAGAAAACAAAACAAAACTCTTGTTCTTCCCTGTAAGCCACACAAAAGAACATAGGTGGGATGGACAGAAATAAGAGAGATTGGGAATGAGGAGGTAAATAAGCAAAGAGGAGAAGGTGTGAAATATCCACCTCAGGGAACAGAGAAGAAATTTGACTAGAAATGTATGTACAGCACCATTCTTGAGCTCATTTGACCTTTGCGATCATAAAATTAATATATGATTTGTAGGCAAAATATATACATTTTCCCAAGCCAAATACAGCTGTTTAATAGAAATGGAAAAAATCAGCTCCTTAACATTTAATTAGGTTTTGAGTTTTGTTCCACAAGTAAGAGAGAAGAAGGGAGGGGCCAGGGAGGTGGGGATGGATACAAGGAATGACGCTGGAGAACAATGGGATCTTAGTTGTCAGGAAGCAAGGCAGGATAGGAGAAAAATATTGCTTAGTGAAAAATAACTGGTCATGATGTGGCTGAAGAATTATCAAAGTCTATTAGTGTAAATGAGTCTTCAGCATAAGAGGAAGGGATTATTGAAGAAGAGATTTTAGTTTTTAAGTTATTGGTATATCTCAATTTTATATATCAACAGAGGTAGAACAAAAGGCAGTGCTCAGTTACTAGCATGTATAGAATGGAAGTTGCCATGTGACTGAGATAAACAGTGGTAGGAGAGAAATAGTCTGATGAGGAGCTGCAGAGGAGCCAAGGAGGGAAGGAAAGTGGTCTAAAACAGGCAATAAGAAGCATGAACCTCAACACAACCTCTAGGACCTATTTTAGATGGAGTTTGCAGAAAAGAGCAGTCACCTGAAAGACAGATATGGCAGCATCTCAATCCCCAAGTGATAACCAGGATTCCATTGGAGTGAAGGGATTAAAGGGGAGTTCAGAGATACTAGGAATTTTAATGATGATGGACTAATAAGTCCAGCAGTGCATCAGGACCATGTGCGAATGGCTGAGAAGTGATCTTTTGGGCTGAAGGAAAGAGACAGCATGAAATTTCCAGTGAAGATGAGGAAGGAGGGCATACAGTTGTCAGTTCTGCAGATCTCTAGGGAAGGTGGATACTCAGTGTACACACACACAAATACAAACACACACAGAAATATAAGTTTTATTAAAATAAAAAAATAGAATGAAATTATGGTATTTGCAAATAAATGGACAGAGCAGGAAAATATCTTGCTAAGGAAAATTAAGCCAATCCCCCAAAACCAAAGGCCACATGTTTTCTCTGATATGTGGATGCTAATTCACAATGGCGGGGGGCTAGGGAAGAATAGAGGTACTTTGGGTTAGGCAGAGAGGAGTGAAGGAAGGGGAGGAGGTACGGGGGTAAGAAGGATGTTAAAATGAATCGAACGTTATTACCCCTATGTACATACATGATTATATTACCATTATGATTCCACATATGTTCAACCAGAAGAATGAGAATTTATACTCCATTTCTGTATGATATATCAAAATGCATTCTACTGTCATTTATTAGAAAAAATAAAAAAAATTTTAAAAATAAAACAGAACTACTGAGTATTTATGAGCTTGGAATCTGTAAGTTTCCCAATAGTGTCAATACATTTATTTGCTTTTGTATTCCTCATTGTCTATTTTCATATTAGAAAAGGATAAGATAGTATAAAAGAAGATATTTGGAATGAAAATCATTGCACAACTAATTCAGTATCTCAGAGCTACAGCTGCAAGTGGACTGCCTGCATCACTTAAGCTTTTTTCTAAATGTGGTGATATGTCTTTCTTGGTTACAGCACATCCATAAGAATGAAAGAAGAGATGAACGCGGTAACAACAGCATAAGAGGAATACAGCATTTCAAAAAGAAAGCATTATGAAAACTAAACAAAGTGCTTCTCATTTCCTCTAGGGATTCCTGTTATATAATTTCCATTTTAAATGAAGTAAAAAATACTTCCAATAACCAGAGAAACACTTAAAAATTAAGAAACACTTGTTCTAGTTAATGTGTCTGAATAGTACCAAGAAAAAAGTCTCCCCCAGGAGGTCATTATTATTCAAAAATTACTCTAATTAGGTCATGAATACATTAGGCCTTATTCAGTGCCAACAAGAGAAAAAATAGAATTGGAAATGTGACACACATAACACTCCCAATGTGTTAGGGCGATTTTATTCCAAAATGCCATTAAAAGATGAAAAGGTCACCCTGTAGGGAAGTAATTGGTACAGTACTCTTGTAACTGATTACGGGGGCTTTTATTTAGGGTTGTTTTTTTTTTTCTCTTTGAAAAGGGGTCTTTCTAGATAGTGACAAAATGTGTGTGTGTGTTCCTCTGTGTGTCTAATTCTGATTGAATGAATGCTTGGCTATTTTAAAACAATAACATAGGGAAAGAAAAAAACAGATCTTAACATATCAAAATAGACACACTTGTAGGCTGAGTGTATTGCACAGAAAATCTTCAGAAAATATAAGAAGGCATAGCTATTTCCTGGTATGATTTGCTTTTCATTTAATTACTCCATCTCTGTGATTTCTTAGAATATCTGCTGCATAGACAAGGTCTACATTTAATTAGAAAAGAGTATGAAATTTTAATGAGTTGGTAATACTCAAAGGCTAGAAGCTTGCAAGTCTTTATTTTTATTTTCTAAAGAAACTTAGGAGAATATGATAAGGAAACCCTTGATGCAATTTCATAGTTGAATTTGAATTTCCAGTAAGTCATGTTAAACTACACACGAACTAGCGAAAGCATCCACAGGGTTAGTAAAAATATACAAAATACAAAAAAACTGGGACATTTCTGTACTGGTTGTAGCATGACTTCCATTATTCTCATATAATCACATGATCATGAACATAGGTTTATATATATAATGGCACATTGTGGCATTCATAATCAAAATTGCTTTCTATAAAACTTGCTAAAACTCTCATCATATGCACAAGATTTTCATCTCAATGACATGATGCCTGTAGCAGTCCATTTGTATTATTAAAACAAAACACCTAAGACTGGACGATTTATAAACAACAGAAAGTTCTGGAGACTAGGAAGTCCAAGATCACACCACCAGCATCTGCTGTCTGGTGAGGGTCTTCTAGCTTCATATAGCTCTCATGGTGGAGAGTGGGAAGGCAAAAGGTGGAGACAATCTCTGTCCTTACATAGCATAAGAGCAGAAGGAGGCAAATCCACCTTCACAAGCCATTGGAATAATGGCATTGAACACACCCAAAGGGACATGCTTCCCAGTACTATTGCACTGAGGATTAAGTTTCCAACATGTGAATTTGGGGGGACACATTCAAACCACGCAATATCCCTCCATAAGAAATCTGAAAATTGAAAACATAACATTTGTCCTCTCTTCTTAGCTTAAAAAAATTCAATGTTTTAGTGGCCTTTAAGAATTCCAAGAGTTATACAGAGGACTATATGTACCAGATGACTAAGTAATTTTATTCTGTTTTTCCTGATGATGTTAATAATAAATCATACTCATTTCTTCATTTAGCCACTAACTCATTGAACAATATATTTTAATTATAACTGTATTGTGATACAATATCAGACTTAAAAACAAGTTTTAAGGCTTCTCATATGACCTTCACTCAGATTCCAATGTATATGTATGTGCCTATATTTTTGCCTGTTTGTGTATATGTGCATGTGCACACACAAACATGCCCATATTCTGAACAATTTGAAAGTCACAGACATTATGCTTCTGTACCCATATACTCTTCAGTATAAATTTCCAAAAAACAAGAACATTATTCTATGTAATCAAAGCATAATTATCAAAATCTGGAAAGTAATATGGCTGGTAATAATATATGATTTACAGACCTTATTTAGAATGTACAAATTATTCCAACAACAAGCTTTTGACTCTAATATTTTGTTTCAGATAGCACAGAAGGAAAAAAGACTTCTGAGAAAGAAAAGGTAACAAACTTTGCTTACGAGAATACATTTTATTTCAGTAGACAACATATCAAGTCCCTTTTTATTCAGTGTTTATATTTTATTTATTCAACAAAGTTGTCAATTTTTTATATAGAATAAGCAATAGCTCCCAATGGTTAAGTGTTTACAATGGATCAGCCACTATACTAATGTGAAACCTCTAATTTCATTCTTATTACAATCTTACAAAGTAGGTATTGTTTTATGGAGGAAGAAACGAGCTCAGAGAGTGCTAAAATGGCCTGTCTGGTCACAGAGTAACGGCACTGCCAATCTGGAGTTATCATCAAATCTTTTTGGCCTTCAAATCTAACTTTTATTCATCATATAACATATTCCTCACAGCATGAAATAACAGAAAATTATTATGAATGTCATAATGTCCCAGAACTTGTAATCTTCCTGAGAGAAATATTCAAATATATTAAAACTCAGAAAATTTGCAAAGAAATGTGTCTATCGTTACAGCTGTAGCCCAACGCTCCTCTGCCCCTCACTCATCTTCTCAGTAGGGCTTACTATCATTTAACCCGCTGCATCGCACACCTGTCTGTGCGTCTTCCTATTCTAGCATCGTGTTTCTCCCCACTGCAAGAGAAAGGGGAATTTTATTTATATTTGTTCTATTGCTGAGTCCTCAGCCCATAGAAAAATGCCTTTTACAAACATGGTCATTATTAAAATATTTGCTGAATAAATGTTTAAACTTCTTCAACTGCTTAATTCTGTAGGTGAGGAAAGTGAAATCCAAAGAGATGGAGTGATTTGATGACATGAAATGCCATCAAGTTGAATGTAAACAGGAGTCATAAAGAGTGATAGAATCATTGAGTCCATGGAGCATAGAGGAGGAGATATCAGAACTGGTAGAACAAGGGGCAAAGGACCATTACAGCGAAGGGAAGAAGCAGTGTGGAACATAAGTAATGGATGGAAAACCTTTCATGAACAACAACTTGGGTGAGAGAAATAGACAGGGCAGGTTAAATGGGCAAATCCAATGACTAGTTATAGAGGAAAGATCACTATGGGAAATGAGGAAGATCAGGCTTGGAAAAATGGTGCCAGATTATAGAACTTTTTAATTCTTTATATATTTATTAATGTGGAAAAGTTTGGTTCTTATAGGCAAGGTAAATTGAATATTTTCTGATAGTAAAACGTTTAAATCATCAAAGGCTAACCTCGTTTCTACTCTCATCAAAAGCATTATACTTAGCAAAAATTAGGCAGTAGTGATGTTCCAGGGTTAATTTGTATGTATATGTCTCAGTTTTTAATTTAGTATCTAGTTTTAATGAATTCGATACCTCCGGATTAAACACATCACATCTCCATTGAGGTTCAGCAATATACCAATAAACAGAGAAAAAGAAAATAATTTAGCTGAGTACAATAGTAAAATAATACAAAAGGACAGATTCCAGTAAGAATAGTTCCAGGCAGAGAAGACGTGTATGGTTAACATTTGGTACCCCAAACCAGTGAAGTTGGAATCTGACCATTTAGATGTCTCTTTTTTGTATTTCATACATAAAAGCCTACCTCAGGCTCAGAACAGTGCAAATTCTGGAAGTATTCACCACACTACAACCATTCTGATTTGACACTATGCTATCTGCTTTGACATAGGTAAAGAGGGAGCTGAAGGAAAAGTATGACGCATCTCCTCTAAAACAAAACAAAACACAGCTTCAACTTATTTTGTATTACAGTGTTCATAAACTCTTATTGTGACTCTCTTTGATTTGTTAAAGGTTATTATTTCTCATTTTACAGATGAGAAAACTGAGGCTTACAGGGATCAAGTGCCTGCATAGATCATCTAGTGGAATCTAAGGCCCTGAACCAGTTTTCTCTTCCTTCTTGTTCCTGTGCAGAGAATACTCTTCCTCATTTGCTATATAGTCACCCAGTGGTTGAGATCAAGTATTGAGGATTATTAAGGAGTTATTGTCACTAAAGCCACCGCTTTCTCTAATATTTGTCACACTTCTTGATGTCATCATCAAGATAGACAGGTGTAAGATATGTCATTGTTGGTACTAGCTCCTATCTCTCTCCTATGCTCATGCTTAAAAAGTTTTATTATCATTATTATTACAGATACTACTAAATTAATACATGTTACTCAAACAACAAGCCAGAAGGTTATCAAAGAAAGAAAATCAAAGTATTCTTACTTTACAAGCTGAACCCTATTTCCATTTCCAAAATGAAATCCTTGCTGTCAAGTATGTGTGTCTTTATTTTCTTCCATTTTTCTATACAAATAGAATCACAGTTAATTTGCTTTTCAATATCTCTTGACAACCTTTTTATATGTAGAATGTATTCATTCAATGGAAGACTTTAACAAATTAACCAGTCCTTATTTATGCCTATTTAATTTATTTCCAGTATTTTGCTTGTAAAAACACTTTCCATAACCATCAGTATATACACATCTTTGTGTGCATGTATGAGGAAATCTATAAGGAAAACATTTTGGATGGGAATAAATGACTCAATGATGATGGGTAAGCTTAATAAATTGCTAGATATTGCTGAATATTCCTTAAAAGTTTTAGGCCAATTTATATGCTCATCACAGGAACATTGATGCACACATCCCTATGCCTCTATCAATTCTGGATACTATAGAAAGATTTATTTTTGCCAATATTACTAATATCTAATTGTTTAAATTTGCATTTCTTTGATTATAAATGACAGTAGACAGGGTTGGAGCTCTAGTTCAGTGATAGAGTGTAAAACCCTAGGTTTGATCCCCAGCACCACCACGGAAAAAAAAAAAGTGGAAGTAACTAATTACTAATTTACACTTCCTTTTCTGCACTGACACCTGTTCATACCATTTACTTATTTGTTGTCCTTTTTATTTTTTAACTTGTATGTGCTTTCTATATTATAGAAATTGAATTATTGCCTTATTTTACCTAAATGATATTTCCTATATTATTATTTATCTTTTGGTTTTATGTTTTTTGGCTACCCAGATATTTGATATTTTATGTCCCAAACATATTATTTTTTTACTTAAAATGATTTATATTTTGACATCCTTAGAACTTTATCAGTTCAAATTTAAATTAGAAAATTCATTCTTAGAATATCTGGCATATTAAGGTTTCATTTAATATTGAAACTATTGATTCATCTCAACTTTATCATCACACAGAGTGGGATGTGAGTCCACATTTTTTTTTTTCAGTTGCTAGCCAGGAGCCACAATATTTACCAAATCTAGTGTGTCCCTCATTTTTAAGGTATAAGTCCTCATATAATCGTTAATATATTTATGATCCCTCTATTTTCTTCCATCACTCTGCCTATTTTTCGGTCAACATCAAATTAAACATTTAATACTTGGTTGTAAATTTTTTTTTTTTTTACAATTTGAAAGTCTTCCCACTTCCCCAAATTATTTTAGACAATTCCCTGAACACTTTACTTATGTTCTTATTTAAACTCAGATAATTTCTACTTTACTAAGATATTCATTGATTTCATCCATGCTACCAAAGTATTCAATAAAGTTTTTTTTTAATTGTTTGTCATTCTTTTAATTTCTTTTTCTCAGGCACTATTTAATTTGTTCTTAATGTTAAATTTTTGTATTATGCCTTTATTATGCTAATTCCTTTACTTCTTTTTTTTAAAAAAATCTGCAATTGAATTTCTATATCATTCTTCTTTTCTAATTTTATTTTTTAAACTACAATTTATTTGGATATATCCATTATTCTTTTTCTATTTTTTAATGGAATATTCCTCAAGTACATTGTTTTGTCATTTGATGGTGTATTTTTCTGAAAACACATTTTCATGCACACCACAAGTGTTAAATTCAATCGCTATTTTCTACATATTCTGTACTTTTGTTTGTTTTCAGTTTTAGAAATATTGCTTAAAACATACATCTCACTAGTTTTCTTGAAGTTCCATGTCATTGGGTACAATAATTTCTATTTTGGACAATGATTTATAATATAATTATAATTTTATATATCTATAAAAATCTATATCTTTCCTTTGGTTTCAAGTTTCTTGAAGATTTTCTTCAAATCTAACATATACTTACTTTTTAAAATATTTTAAAAATATTGTATAGTTTATTGAAAATAATTCCTAGTCTCTGTTTTCAGGGACTAAAAAGTTTGATATATGCCTAATAGAGCAAATGTATTAATTATATTATTCAAATTTTCTAGAGTATTATCATTATAATTATGATTTATTGGAAGTAAATCCCACAAAATTTGATTAAAACCACAACTGGGGAAAAAGTATGGCTTTAAAAAGAAACATCATGGCAGGTTGTGATATAGCTTCTAAAAAGGGAAAAACTTAATATGTCTACAAATTATGTATTTCTGAGATAACTGCCATCTAAAAGTCTATCAAATACATGTGTGTCCACAGAGATTCTAATGGTGCATTTTAAATTAGCATTTGTCTAATGTTCCCGGATGCTTTATCAAGGAAAAATCCAGAAATAGTCATCTTGGAAAGTATCTACAGGTTGGTAATCAATGTTCGTCAGTGCAAAGAAGAAAGGGCGAGGCCAATTACTTCTAAGGACCTTGATGCTCTCGGTCAGAGGCAGGCCTTTCTAGGCACGGTCAATTCTGTCCTAGTTTTCCTGGGGACAGTCTGATCATTATAATCTTATTAGGTATCCTATTACTCTAAACTTCTAAAGCATAACTGTGCTTTGAAATCCCCATGAAGAAAAGAACAATAATTCAAATATAGGCTCATCACTGTTCCTTTAATATTTATTTTAGTTTTTATTTTTATTTTCCTTGGTAGAACATAGTTAATATATATATAAAAATAGATGATATAAGTGAGATTTAAACAGAGAGCCTCATTAAAGTACTATGCCTTTCTGTAATGGAAAACTGCCCTCTAGATGTGTGGATGGAAGCCTGGTGATCACACAGATAGCTCATTTCCACCAATGAAAGCTTACTTTCTCTCTGGGTCCTTTTGTGTGTATGTATGTCTCAAACCTTTTCAGAAACTGCCAGCATGCTCTTTCTTTGATACTGAGTTACAAAGTACAGCTGAGAAATATGACATAGATCCCAAAATAACAAAGGTCTGGAAGTGAACCAAACATCAGGAAAGCTAGATCATTTCTTTTTGCTATAAGATAAAGATCCTTTCTTCGTTGATGAAGGCTCAATTCTAGGTGTTTTATAAATAAAAAAAAGTTAATTATGTAGAGGTGACTACAGTTTAGATCACTAATTTCTTCAAATATCATAGAAACAAATTAGAAATGCACTATTTTTGGCTTTGCTATCTTTCTACCACTGAACCCTGCCACCTATTGAATAGGACTCCTGTGTTGGTTTTGCTCAAACAGGGTGCATTATAAACTGGAAGTCCTGGAATATGGAAGAGGATGTGTTTGTTAGTATACAGTCCTCAAACACTTGGTTCTTAATCAGCTGGGTACCACATCTTCAGTGAACCTGAATTTCTGGAGCATCATGCTCAGGTAGTAGTAATTTTTAACATACTGCACATGATAATACAGAATATGGTGGAGTGGAGTGCTGTTGCCCTGGGGTGATGAGAAGGGAGAACATAGACAGGCTGGCACAGCTGAACGTGCACATACTGTTCAGCTCCTGGAGGCTACATAGCTGTAATGGGCAGTTGCTGTAGTAGGTTGCACAATGGCCACCCAAATATATCAAGACCTAATCCCTAGAATTTAGAAACTATTTTATTTGAGAGAGAGAGAGAGAGAGAGAGAAAGAAACTTTGCAGATATAATAAAGTTAAGGATTTTGAGATGAGATCACCCTAATTGTACTTAACTACTATCATGAATGTCTTTACAAGAGGAGAGGGAAAGGGAAAGAACAAAGAGAGGTCAAATGAATGTACACAGATTGATAAAGTGGCCACTGACCCAGGAAAGCTGGGGAAGCCACCAGAAGCTGGAAGAGATAAGAGAGATTTTGTAAAAACAGCCCTGCATGATTTTGGACTTTGGCCTCTAAAACTGTGAAAGAATAGACTTCTGTTGTTTTAAGCCACCAAATTTGTGATAATTTGTTAGAACAAGTGCTGGAAGTTAATACAGTTGCCAGCCTATGCCTCATGCCTACTCTGTGTGAGTTCTCTATGTTGCCTGACTGGATGGCAGTGAAGAGTTTTCAATATCCACTTTCTGGTTAACGTATCTTTACAATATGGATTTATCATCTGACCCTGTATTTTTCCATTCCTTGGAATATGAACAACAACAACACACGCTATCTATGAGCTTTCTGTTTTCTGCTCTTCAGCAATAGTTCTCAGGTTGTCTCCTTCATTGTATGACCAGACTGTGCTTGAAGAATGCAAACTGATTTTACAGGTGAATTTGCAATAGTTAATCAAAATTAATAACTCTTAAAGTAAGCAGATCTTTTTAAAAGTTAAACAATGAGAGTTTTTAAAAATTCTGTTTGGGCTTGCAAGTCCCACTCTTTCTCCTCCAAAATTTAATGAAACTGAAAATTGTGGCATAAATGTAAAGACTTGTACTTTCACAAACACATCAGAATTTTCAGACTATGATAACTTAAATATGGCCACAATTTATTTGTAGTTAATCCCCTTAAGAGATGGAAACTATTCCCAGTTCTTTCATGTTGGGCCAGCCTTATGACTCGGTTTGAAGGAAAGAATATGCCACAGGGAAAGCATGTGAATTTCATAATTTGGGTCCTCATGAAACCTAGTGCATCCTTCCTTGGCCCTCTTGGAACACTGGCCTGAGAATAGCATGCAAAGAAGCAGGTCTAGCCTATGGAGCAAGATAGTCCCTATGGAAGAGAGTAGATTAGCCTTCCTCCAGAACCAACTATGAATGAATCCATTATGTATCTACTAGTCCAGAAGACTCCTCTTAATGCACCAAAATAAATGAGCCCCAGTGTTATCAGTAAAGCTGTCTTTCTCTCTCTCTCTCTTTTTTTTTGGTACTGGGGATTGAACCCAGGGCTGCTTAACCACTGAGCTACATCCCCAATCCTTTATCCTTTATTTACTTTTTAATTAATTAATTATTTTTTAAAATCAGGATCTTGCTAAGTTGCTTAGGGCCTTGCTAAATTGCCGAGGCTGGTGATCCTCCTGCCTCAGCCTCCCAAGCAGCTGGGATTACAGTTGTGCCTACCACACCCAGCACAACCATCTGACTTTCACAAAGAATCCTGATAAATAGTGTTTTTCTAAGTACCTTAATCCTAGGATTTTTTTTTTTTATGAGTAAAGGTTAATGGATACAATATCCAAAGAGTGTTTTTCTTCATAGGCTTCTTCCTGTGGCACTTGCTTTCACATTTTATTATACACCCACTATTATGGCCTGAATTCCTTCCCTCACTTCAAAATTCCTACATTGAAGTTCTAACCCCAGGAACTCTTTGAGCCACTGTATTGTACCAGATAGGGTCTTTAAAGCAGCAATTAAATTAAAATAAGATCATGAGGGTGTGCTCTAATCATATGTAACTAGTGTCTTTAAAAGAAAAGGAAATTTTTACATAGACATGTACATGGGAAGATGATATGCAGATCCAGGGAGAAGATGGCCATGGGCACCCAAAAAACAAAGAGAATGAGTCCTAAAACAAATCTTTTCCTCATGACACTGTGAAGTAGTGACCTCCACTGACTGCCAGCTTGACCTCTATAATGTTGAGAAAAATCTCTGTCATTTAAGCCACTTGGCCTATGGTATTTGGTACTTTAACAATAGACCTAGAACATGAATACACCCATCTGTTCCCTCACCTTAAAGCACATACACCTACAACCTTCACTGCTCCTTTAAAAAAAAACTCAAAAAATTCTAAAGTTAAAATGATTTTCTTAAACTGGAATACCCACTTTTTAATAGACTTGGCTTACTTTCAAAGAATACAGATTTGCTTTGCTTAGGACAATTGAAATAACATGCAAGAGACTCTAGAAGCAATTTCCAGGAGAAGAGCTTCCTAAATATTTTGAACAATGACAACATAATTAGAAAATATATCACTTCCTTTGGTTAGTACATTGAAGAGAAAAACCCAATTTTTTTTTCCTAACAGAAATCATTGTTCCTTTATAGTCACATTTTTTAATGCATTTCACCTTGTTCCTCATCTGTAAGGTACATGTTTTGGGGATAGCTCTAGTCTAGGTAAATGTCTACATTAACCAGAGAAATAACATTGTCTTGGAGTCAAACAAATGCTCTGTGACAACATCTCAAGTACATTTTATGAGTACTATTTAATATAAAAGAAGTTTGCTTTCCTTAAAATATGCCTCTACCCTATCCCACCCTGAGTATTATTAGGTTAGTAGGAAAAAACTTTAATAGCAAAGAACATAATAAAAAGAGTTTTATTTTATGAATTGATAGAAAAGGAAGGGTACCAGTTAGACAAAAACCTTAATTGAGAAAGGATTAATTCCTTCATTCTCAGGTGGTTTCCAACTCATTGCTTCCATTGCTATCTATCAAAAGATACGTACGTAAATGAAAGAGTTAGGACTAGATTTGATAATTGTTGTTTGTGAAAACAGATATACAATTGCCTGCCACTTCTCTCAATTAAATCTCACATGAATTACTTTTCCATTTTAGTATCAATCTGTAGTGATGAAAGTTATAATATTACAGATTTGTGACAAATAAAAAAATTTGATTTTCTCTAGTTTTCCAGCTGGTAGACTACTCGTTGACAAAACCTAGATTATATTCTCTTTCTCTTGACTCTGTTTGGCTTAGCTGTAAGAATTAGAGCTACTCCTTTATAAGACAATGGCCTGCAAGCTCAGAGGATTACCTCTGAGAAGAATTATAATAGTAATTCTTTGGTTTATTCAGCCAAACACAAATCAACAAGTCTTCCTCTAAGTTAGAAGTGTCTTTCTCTAAATGCCCAGGTTAATATCTAATTGTCTCTACATGGTAGAAAATGGCAAGGTTGCCATGACAACTAGGTGGGAAGTTTAGCTAGAATAATGTTTTCTTTTAAAAGAATGAAGCAATTTCAAGCTTTTTAGTGCTATCTGGCATTATAAAAATTGCTTCAGACCCTCATTTTTAGATTGCAGAGGTGATTGATAATTTTTTTTTAAACTAGCTTACAGATCTCTTTAACACCAGTAAGGAATCAGTGTCCCCCGTAACCCACCTTCCTTTTCTTTTCTTTTCATCTCCTTTCTTTTTTTATTTCTGTTTTTTGGGTAGAATTCTATATTCATGAATGGAGCAAATGGTCCTCTTGTTCATTAGATCACTGGACCTGGAGTTCACTGGACCTGAATAAAATGAAGATTTAGCTACAATCCGTTTGATTAGTATATTGTAAAACTATCTTAGAAATGAATCTCTGGTTATTAAATGAAGAGCAACAGTACTTTTGCTTTTGTACTTTGCAAGATTGAAAATAAGATGTAAGTCTTAAAATTTCCACATGAATGCTCACTGACAAGATGGAGGAGTTCTGATCTTTGGAAAGAAGCAAGCCATTCTCTCTCTTTTAAGTCTCTCCCACTTTGTTTTAAGACAATCTTCTTTCTTACTTTGTTTCATGAATTCTCTTAGTTATAGTCCATTACAATTATGTAATTATTTCCAGAATGTTGCCTTTTGTCATTTTTCTTGTCCATTCTGGATATAATGAGGATGAATGCTTTAGATAAATAAACTTTGTGGTCAGAGGGTTGGCCAAAGGTGAGAGGTAATTTTCAGGATATGTATTTCTGGGACGTTAGATTCAACGTGATGGGGAATTTTTGTGAAACGTGGTCACAGACTTTTATATCTTGGTGCTATCTTTCCTATCTCAAGACTTAGCAGGAAAAGGCTCAGC
Organism: Geosciurus inauris; assembly: GCA_004024805.1. Taxonomy (NCBI): domain Eukaryota; kingdom Metazoa; phylum Chordata; class Mammalia; order Rodentia; family Sciuridae; genus Geosciurus; species Geosciurus inauris. The sequence goes on along the minus strand of PVHX01002652.1, from coordinate 8,606 downwards.
AAAATGTGTGAAATAGAACCAAAAATGAAAAGAGCTAGAATCTAAAGCTGGGACTCCTCACAAAAGCAAAGCAGGTGCTGAATGTGTGGCTGGGATCCCCAATACCACAGGGAGAGGGAATGTCTGTACAAAACAAAATTTCTCCAGTAGGAATTTTGGGGTAGCCAAATTTTAGTTTAAGAATCAGAATGAAGAGATCCAGAATGGTGTAACCTGGGGAATCCCTGCAAATACAATTGCTAAAAGGCTAATAAGATTTCAATGGAATGAAGTAGAGAAAATAAGTACCAGAAAGGTTGGTTTCAAGAATCTGGCCAGTGTCATTCAATTTAAATACTGAGTCTATAAAACACAAAAATCTTTATTTAAGATCATAGCAATTGCAATTTGGAAGATGATTTGGATAGAATCAAAGGAATACTCTGTATAAAGAATGCTCTGTGTATGTAAAAGAAAATACAAGCTTATATAAGCAAAAAGGTCTAAATCATTAGAGGGTAATAAAAATTGTTTATAGAGAAATTTGTATTGAAGATGGAAAAGAAAGCAAGAGCTACAAGGGCTACATGATAGAAAATAAAGAAAAGAAGTAGGGTGCAATGGTACATGCCTGCAATCCCAGTGAGTCAAGAGGCTGAGGCAGGAGGATCACAACTTCAAAGCTACTTCAGCAACTTAGCAAGGCCCTAAGCAACTCAGCGAGACCTTATCTCTAAATAAAATACAAAACTGGCTGTGGGGATGTGGCTCAGTGGTTGAGTGCCTCTAGATTTAATCCTCAGCCCCCGCCCCCCACCCCTCAAAAAAGAAAAGAATGTACATAGACAATTTTAAAAATCTATAAAAAAAGAGTCTAGTAGGTTCTTCACACAAGACCTGAGTCTCTGTACACAATGTAATCATCTAACTATTTCAGATACTTGCAGTCAAAAGGTATAGGTGATTAAAAGTGCATATTTCCAGGTGGCAACTTGAGACATGCATCGGTCATTTACCTTTTTTTTTTTTTGGTATCAGGGATATTGAACTCAGGGGCCCTCAATCACTGAGCCACATCTCAGCCTTATTTTGTATTTTATTTAGAGACAAAGTCTCACTGAGTTGCTTAGTGCCTCACTTTTGCTGAGGCTGGCTTTGTACTTGAGATCCTCCTGCCTTAGCCTCTTGAGTCACTGGGACTACAGGTATGCTCCACTATACCTGGCACATCGGTCGTTTTTCATTAATGACCTCCTGACTCCTCTTTAGTTAGGGCTTTCTTTGAATAATATTGCTTTTGTTGACAGTCTCTTTTCATACTACCAAATGGAAACTTTGTGGAGGTAGTGTCCCTTTCCCTTTAAATATAAACTATTAAGGCATGTAAGACCAAAAGTTCAAAGATGGCTGAATAACCTGGTGCTTCTGACCACTGAGTTGCTCAAAATGAGCCTGGAAGACATCCTGACCTGCTTCCTTCCCTCAACTTTTTCTAAAACTAATTTTCTACCTTATTGGTTGTTTAGCAAGATCTATTTTTTCTACCTCCAGTAAAAGCCTCAGTCAGCCAACCTTTTCAATACGCTATCTTCTTTCACATTTAAAACAGCAACCCTTATTCTACCATTTTTCCTCCTCCATCCATTGTTTGCACAGTAGCCATAATATTAGTTTAAAAACATAAATAATTTAATTCCTCTCTGTAAATACTTTCAAGGGATTCTCATTCTACCTAGAATACATGTCAAACTCTAGCATATGGTCTGCAAAGCCATGCATAAGCTTTTCTTTTTATAAATCTCCAACTTTATCCTTAGTTATTTCCTTCTTGCTCACTGCACTGATGACCACTCTCTCCTTTGTGTTCTACAAAATGAGAGATTGATGATTTAGCACATTTAGACCAAAAAACAAAAATCCATTCTTGCAGAAAGCAGATAATTGGAGAGGTTGAGAATAAAGCATAGCCTGACTCCACCGTGAATGTAGACTCCTATTCCTCCTTCTCCCTGTCACTTCAGTTTTGACTTTATAATTATTATGCCAGTGTTTTAAAAGCATATAAACCTGTGAAGTGATTTGAACACAAGGAAAGAATCTTTATCACTAGAAATCTGTATATAGAAATGGCCCAAGTTAGAACCCAGAGTCCCTACTGAACCTTGTGCTAGAATCTCGGCAGTGCAAATTGAGACTCCCCACTCATGGTGAATGAATTTAATATACAAATACTGGAGATGAAGGCAAGGAACACGGCAACCAGAGGAATTAGGAAAGAAAAGCAAACAATCTGCCACCCCACTTTGGGGCTGATGACAAAAGCCAGGAGGGCCCCTTCCCTGCAGGCACCATTGCTTTGAAGAAACTTCAGTACACAGCAGAGCAATTAGAAGCAGCACATGGAGAGCATTGCCAAGTGCCCCCCTCACTACCTTAATCAAAATATTTCCCTTTTATGAGGAGCTCATTTAGAGGAGATGTAATGAGCTGGTGTCACCTCGATTCTCCAGGGTTAAAGTCGTGTTGTGTGAGCCCGCCAGCTCTTCGTGCTCCAGTTTCAGCCTCCTTTTTCCTCATTGCCTAGAGTAGACAAGGCTGTCACTTAGAAGATGAAATATATTTGCAAATTAATTAACTTTGTCCAGCAACTGGAGAATTAAATTTCTGTTAAGGGTTCTGTATGAGTGATGGATTCTCAAGACAGTGAAGGAATTAAATACCACATTTTCCCCCCTTTTCCCTTTTGCATCATCTGGCTATCATTGCCCTATTCCTTTTATCTATCTCCCATTTATTGCCACATTTCACCTACTAAGCCAGCAGAATTTGCTTTGGGAGATGATGACTCTTGTGAGAATTTTTAATCTCTATAACGTCCTTATTAATTCATAACAAAACCAACAGCTAATAAACATTAGGTAGAAGAATATTAGAAGGCAGCTGCACTGGAACATCACTGTGTGAGGATTTTCTTTCCATGACTGGCTCTTTGTTTTCATTTTGAAATGCACAAAGAGGCCAGCAATATATAAAATGGAGACAAGAGTGTACAGAACTTTGGAGCCTCAATGAAATCCCATTAAGGGGTTTATATTTTTTTAACCATGAAAAGCTTTATGCAAGATAGAAGAATTCCTGATTCCTGACCAGTTTCAAAACAAAACTACATGATACTGTTGGATGTATTTATTTGTGTTCACTTTTTATTTTAAAAAATATGTACAAAACATAAACTAGTACAAAATATTATCTTAATAATACTGGCATATACAGTCATAGGGGAGTATTGCCTAAATAAAATCAGAGAAAGTTTGAAGAGACAGCATTTCAAGGAGATGTTCACTCAAGTTATAGTTAAAAATGAGATCTCAAAAATATAGGGAAAATGATTTGGAATAGGCAAGGGTGTTTTGGATAAAACCTCAAAGGCACAGAAAACAAAAGCCAAAAAAGACAAATGGGAGTACATCGAACTAAAAAGCTCCTGCACAGCGTAGGAAAAACAATTGGTAGAATGAAGAGACAATGTACAGAATGGAAAGTCATATTTGTAAGCTATACATTGATAAGGGGTTAATATCCAGAATATGTACAGAATACAAAAAATACAATAGCAAAAGAACAAATAACCTAATTTAAAAATGTATAGTAGATCTAAGTAAATATTCTTCTGAACGCATACAAATGGTCAAGAGGTGCAGGAAAAAATGATCAATATTACTAATCAATAGGGAAATGAAAATAAAACCATAATGAGATATCACCTCACTCCAGCTTCAATGGCTATTATAAAAATGATTGAAGATAACAAGTGCTGGCAAGGATGTGGAGAAAAAGAGACCCTTGCACACTATTGCAGAAATGTAAATTAATATGGCTGCTGTGGAAAACTGTATGGGAGTTCCTCAAAAAGTTAAAAATAGATAGAACTACATATGATCCAGTATGGTATAAATCCAAAGGAAGTGAAATCAGTATATCCAAGAAACTTTGTATGCCTATGTTCCATTGGAGCATGATTCACAATAGATAAAAATGGAAACAACCTGAGTGTCTATCAGCTGATGAATGGAGAAAAAAATGTGTGGTACATATACACTACAAAATTCTATTAAACTGTAAAAAAATAATGAAACCCTGTTATTTTCAATACCATTAATGGAACTGGAACTCATTATGTTAAGTGAAATAAGTCAGGTATGGAAGATAGCTACTGCAGGATCCTACTCATAGGTGGAATCTAAAAGCTTTGATCTCAGAGAAGTTGAGAGTAGAATAGTGGTTACCAGAGGCTCAGGAGAACAGTGGGGAGGGAGAGGTGAGGAAAGTTGATCAACAGGTACTAGAATAATAGAAGAATCAAGTTCTGCTGTTTATTGTACAGTAAGGAGACCATAGATAATTATAATATACTATGTGTTTCAAAAAGCTAGAGAAAGGATTTTGAATGTTTTCACCCCAAAAGAAATGATAAATATTTGAGGTGATAGATATGCTTACCCTGATTTGAACATTACCCAATATATTTGCATATATAAATATCACAATACCCCATAAATATATACAATTTTTATGTGTAAAAAATTAAGTGAGATCTTGAGTCATTATCTTTTACTTCTGTCTTTTTTTGTTAAACAAATATCACATAGAAAATGCACCAATGAATCATAACTATGCTTATTATCTTAAGCTCTCAATAATTCATTCCTTGCAAATGAACCAGTAATAAATAAGCAAAAAAATACAACCACTGGGAGGCCATATTCTAAATGCCAAATATGTGCATTTGACTCCTTTATGAGCATATGACAGACATGCAGGATGAAGAAGAAATATTTCCAATTAAAATATTTTTTTCATGCCTGTCCATTATAATTTTCAATAGTGAAACAAAAAAAGGTATTAAGAAAAACTCATAGAATCAAACAACCCATTAACTAGAAATTAACCTTGAGTTTCTTGCAGAGCAGCAATGCATATTTGGTATAAGATTTAGCAGGGACTAGCTTTTTTATTTGTTTTTCTATTCTTTTTATTTTTTATTTTTTTGGTACTGGAGATTGAATTCAGAGGCACTCAACCACTGAGCCATATCCTCAGCCCCATTTTGTGTTTTATGTAGAGACAGGGTCTCACTGAGTTGCTTAACACCTCGCCATTGCTGAGGCTGGCTTTGAACTCGCGATTCTCCTGTCTCAGCCTCCCTAAGTGCTGAGATTACAGGCTTACTCCACCACGTCCGGCTTGTTTTTCTATTCTTATAAAGTCTCAAAACTTAAGGGATGGTCAGTAGATGAATCCTTAGGATCATTTTCTGAGTTAGTATGTAGTTAGTTATTTCAGGAAATGTTTAAAAAGTACAAAGAATTGCTTATCTACCTTTTCTTTCTCCCCTGCACTGCCAGAGATTGAACCCAGGACCTCATGTATGCCAGGCAAGTTCTGCACTACTGAGCTACATCCCCAAACAACCCCTTCTTAATGATTCCCAACATAGAACCTGGGCAAAACTTGCAGCCTCTTTTCAGGGGCTGCTCTAAAGAAATCAAGTCTTAAAGTCACAGAGAATGGTTATTTAGAGCATTGTTTCTGTCTGAGAGTGAGTGTGTGTGCGTGCGTGCGTGTGTGTGTGAGTACATGTGCATGTAAAGTGCCTGAATGACAGTGGAGTGATGTTCTGCTGCAAATGGCCCTCTGGGATCACATGTGACACTGCTATCCAGAAGCTAAACATACACTGTCATTAGTTTTAAAAATCTCTTTTCAGTATTTGATTCTCATGCTGCTTCCGTATAGCAAAAGAGTATTTTGCCTCATGCAAAGCCAATCAGAATTTTATTACCTTGATATTTCAAAAATTTTTCTTATAAAATGAATATATATTGTTTCATTAAATAATCCATTCTACCTCAGGATTCCAATAGTAACAAGAGCCTTGAATTTTATATCATATCTGTGATAAGGTATAAATGCAAGGATTTGTATAAATACAATAATTTGTAAGTATCCCTTGTTGTGTGCTGTCATGTTGGAAGCAGATTTCTCTTCTTGCTTCCCATCTACCATTACAGCTGAGTCATGGCACTTCGTGTCCCTGGGAAATGGGAATGTAACATTTGGGGAAGGTTCTTCTAGAGAAGGAAAGGAAATGGAGGGATGGTCTTTCTAAGCTGACAGACTGTGGAAAGACAAAGGGATATAGGCAAGGTAGAAAAAAGCCTTCTGACTTTGATGTGTTAGCAAAGTTGCAGAGAAATTGAGACCCAGTACAGCTTCTGTTCCTATTCCTCACTGTTCATCTGGAGGATGATGCCACTCTGACAGAGAAGAGGACTTGAAAGATGATCTGGAGGCAGATTGCCCATCTCTGTATGTCTATGCTTTTGTATGTGGCACATGAGAGGTCCAGACACTTTTGTGGGTTCTCTTGAGCTAAAACAGGAGCACTGAGAAAGCAGATACATTATTAGAGGCCCAGGAGTAGAATGAACAGGCAGATGGAAGAACTCAAGTCTAGTACTCACTCTGTGCTAGCACATTACTCCTACAGGCCATGGAGGACCTGTGCGCTTCTGGGATATCAGTCCAAAGCCCAGACCAGATGAGTTATCCACTGCAGCAAAGAACTCCAATTATGATATTCAGGCCCTGTTCCAAGATTTCCATCTACTTCAGATCTAAGAACATATATAAAATATTTCCTGTCTCTCACTTAGGAGACAGACTCCATGCTAAGAAGCAGCAGGAGAAGATGCAGCAAATATAAAAGGCAATATTTATCAAAAAGACACTGGATTTGCAAAATAGGCTATAGGACACAAATGAATTGTCAATGATTAAAAAAGATCTTCTCCACTCCACCTTAACTTTAGAGTACTGAGCAAGCCGAAGACTAGCTGAAAAAACTATTACACAAACTTAATGGCATTTCTTTTTGTCATCTAAGTGACAGTATTTACATTTCCAAGCCAGTTCAACACCATTGTCCTATATAAGAACAAGCTATCTCCTCAACTAATATTTTTTGAGTTCTTGCAACAGACACCTCTCCCTGGGTGGTTAGAGAAGGTCGTGAACATTCCTTTATTACAATTCTGCAAAGCATCAGCGGCCATATCACGTTCAGGTATCAATAACGTAATCTCTTCTCATTCGCCCTCCCTCTTCCTTTCTGGATGACAGGACAGGCAAGAGCCTCCAGTGCACATTGAATTTCGAATTGAAAGTATCTATCTCCCTTCTAAAAATCCACTATCTGCTAGGCTCCACACCATCTTCTCTTATGAGCTGTTGTCAATTTTTCCTCCTCCACTTTTTTTTCTAGCCTTGATTTTTGTTTCTTCTTCCCTCCCCCAACTTAAAGCATAAACTTTAATGGTGAAATTTCATGCTCAGCCAACTTCTTTATGGCCACTTAAGAAGTATCAGCAAGGTTATGTACCTGCTCTTGGGAGCTCTACTGCCTGTTTCTCATTATAGCGTGGGCAGCTAAGGGTAAAGAGTGGCCAAGCACTGACAGCAGTTTCTTTCCACCTTTGGTACTCTATGAGTACATGATCCTACCCCTGTGTACAAAACTAAGGACAGTGACTTCTAAGTGTTGTCTGGGAGCCTGAAGGTTAACCCCCCACCCCTATGTTTCATTTATGCATTCACTCATTCACAAATGCAACCTAATTCATCATCAATTCATCATCTTGCTTTGTACTTTAATTAATCCTTTGTTCCCTCTAATCATTTTTTAATGACTCGGCTTCAACATGCTGACATTTTTAGCATAAGTGCCTCCCTCTCTGCATCTTTCCTCACATCTTATTTCCCCAACAGAAGATATCTCTATGTCTCCATGACTTTTTTAACCATGAGTTTATCTCTTTTCATGTTCAACTTAGTCCTTGAAAATAATGTAAGCAATAACCCTTTTATTCAGATGCATAAACAATATGACCCACATTCTGGTAGTATGTAACTACAGAATATGATTTTATATTACAAAATTTTAATATTTGCATTTCAAATTATTTTTGCCTTGATTAAGTTCATTTATCAGGCCTTGGAAGTTGTGGTGTGTAAATATGCTAATTGCATTATGCTGCTAGTATCATCTTAGTTTTAAGAGTAAAGAGATTGGGATTATATTCTACTAATGGCTGCATAATCTTAAACAAGTCACTCAAATTCTTTCAGCTTTAGTTTCCTCTGAAAAATTGACAAGGTATTACTTTCATCAGCTTCTTTACAGGACTGTTGTCCTGCAAAGGATCAAATGAAAACTGATGTAAGCTCTTTGAAACGACAACAAAACCAACGAAGTATGTTGTAAGATAAAGTTATTTATCCTTTTGATCACTGCATCCTTAAGAAAAAGCAAGAAACCACAAAGACAAAATTACAAACCTCAAAATAAAAGACAACTATTTCTTCTGCGTAGTATGAAGCCATAAATTTATTTTTTCAGACTTTTAGTTTTGCTTGTAATCAGATGAGGTATCATCCTAATAAGGAGACCTAGGTTATATTGCCCTATCAATAAAAAGTAATTAAAGATATTACATAAAGAGCTGTAAATGAAACATATTGTATATACTCTAAGTTTTGTGTAACATTTCTTGCAAGCTCTCTTCTCT
>PVHX01002651.1:28288-162443 GCA_004024805.1 Geosciurus inauris | reverse complement strand
AGAAAAAAGGCCTGGGATTATAGCTTAGTGTTAACAGTATAGTAGAGGGGGAAAAATGTGGTGGGATTGAACCCAGAACCGTGTGCATGCTAGGTAAGTGAGCCAAAACCCAACAGAGTCCCACTAAGTTGCCCAGCCTGGCCTAGGACTTTGGATCCTCCTGCCTCAGCTCTCTGTGTAGCTAGGATTACAGGCATGAGACACATTGCCCAGCTCCTAACATTAGTCTTTTCTTTTGTTTTATGGAATGCTTCATGAATTTGTGTGCCATCCTTGTGCAGGGGCCATGCTAATTTTCTCTGTATTGTTCCAGTTTTAGTATATGTGCAGCTGAAGTAAGAATTTATTTTCCATTTTTTAAATTTATGCATTATAGTTATACATAATAGTGGAATTCATTTTTGTGTATTCATACATGCACGCAATATAACAATATAATTTGGTCAACATTATTTCCCAGTAATAACATAATTCTTTATGATGAGAAACTTGAAGCTTTCCTACTAAGATCAGGAGCAAGAATCTCATCATTGATTTTTAACCTAGTCCTGCCTAATGCAGTAAGATGAGAAAAGGAAATGAAAGGATTGGGAAAGAATAATAAAACTTTTTATTTGTTCACAGATGACATGATTGTCCATTTAGAAAATGCAAAAGAACTGGTTATGATGGGGACTTCTAGAACTAATAAGCAAGTTTAGCAAGGTTCCATGATATGAGGTTAATGAAGAAAAGTCAGTTGCTTTCCTACATACCAGTGTAAACAAATGGAATTTGAAATTAAAAACATATTACCATTTACATTCACATGCAAAAAATCAAAATGCTCAGGTATAATCTAACAATGTGTATAAGATCTATGTGAGTGAAACTATAAAACCATGATGAAAGAAATCAAAGAGCTGGGCATGGTGGTACATGCCCATAATCCCAGTTACATGGGTAGTTGAGACAGGAAGATCTCAAGTTCAAGGCCAATCTCTACAATTTAGCGAGACCTTGTCTCAAAAAGGCCTGGAGATATGGCTCAGTGATACAGTGATCTTGGATTCAATTCCCAGCACTGCAAGGGGAGAAAAATAGCTAAGTAAATGGAGTAATGTCCTATATTCGTGGATAGGGATATTCAGTAGGGTCAAGGGGTAAGTTCTTCACAACCTGATCTGTAGGTTCAGCATAATCCCAATCAGAATTCCAGCCCGTTATTCTGTAGACACTGACAAACTGATTCAGGAGTTTATATAGCAAGGCAAAAGACCTAGAATAGTCAACTCAGTATTGGAGGTGAATAACAAAGTCTGAGGATTAATACTACCTGATTTTAGGTCTTTACATAAAGCTACAGTATTATTAATGAAAAAATAGACAAATAGCTCAATAGAACAGAAAGAGTAGAGAGCCCAGAAATACATGATTGTAACTATAGTTCAACTGACAAAGGAGCAAAGACAATATTTGGAGAAAAATGGGTCTTTCAAATGGTGCTGGACATCCACATAGAAAACAGTGACTATAGATAGAGATTTAACTCTTAAGCTCGTCACAAAAGTCAACTCAAACTGAATCATAGACCTAAACACAAAATTCAAAACTATAAATCTCTTAGAAGATAACATGGAAGAAAATCTCGATGGCTTTGGATGTGAAACCAGAGGCACAATCCATGAAGGAAATTGTACGGTGGACTTCATTAAAATTGACAATTTCTACTCTGTGACTCTGTGAAGAGAATGAGACAAGCCACAGACTAGGAGAAAATATTTGAAAAAGATACATATAATGGAGACTATTATCCAAAGTATACAAAAAAACTCTTAAAATGCAATGATAGGAAAATGAGCAGCCTAATTAAAAAAATGGGCAAAAGACCCAAACAGACACCTCTATAGAAAATACGCATTTGGCAAGTAAGTATATGAAAAGATGTTCAATATTACATGTTATTAAGGAATTATAAATTAAAACAACAAGCCAGGTATGGTGGCACATGCCTGTAATCCTAGCGACTTGTGAGTCTGAGGCAGGAGGATCACAAGTTCCAGGACAACCTGAGCAACTTAGCGAGGCCTTAAGCAACTTAGCAAGACCCTGTCTCAAAAATAAAAATGTCCGGGGATTTGGCTTAGTGGTAAAACACCCCTGGGTTCAATCCCCAGTACCAAAAATAATAAATAAATAAATAAAACAATGAAATACTACTACACACCTATTAGAATGGCCTAGATTCAGAATTCTGACAATACTGAACCTAAGGACATAAAGCAACAAGAATTCTCATTCATTGCTGAGGAGAATACAAAATGGTGTACCCACTCTGGAAGACAGTTTGTGGTTTATTTCAAAACTAAACATATTCATATTTGATTTTGCAGTCATACTGCAATTTATACAAATGACTTTGGGAACCTGTGTGTGCACAAAACTCTGCACACAGATGTGTATAACAGCTTTATTCATAATTGTCACAGTTGGCAAGCACCTTTTTCCTCCTGTTTTGTGGTACTGGCAATGGACACTGGCCTTCAACATGCTAGGCAAGCACTCTACCATTGAGTTACATTCCCAGCAAGTTGTCACAACTTGGAAACAACTAAGATGCCTGTCAGTCAGTGAATGGATAAATAAATTGATATCCAGACAGTGGTATATAACTATGTTAAAAGAAATGAACTGTCAAGCCATGAACAGAGAGGAACTTTAAATGCATATTTCTAAATGAAAAAAGGGAAATTGAAAAGACTACATAATATATGATTCTGAGTATAAGACATTCTAGAAAAGGCAAAAAGGGGAGGGAAATTAATTAAAAAAAAAAAAAAAACAGTGATTGCTAGGAGTGGGAAGAATGGAGGAATGAATAGGCAGAGACCAGGATTTTTAGGCCAGTGAAACTATTTGGACAATAGATACTACAGTGGTGATACATGTCATTATACATTTGTCAAAACTCATAGAATATACATCAGGAGTGAACCTTAATATAAATTATGGACCATGGGCAATAATTGCCGATGTATGTTCATTAGTTGTACGATTATACTACTGTGGTGCAGGATATCTAGAAGGGAGAGAGTGGTGTGTATATTGGTGTGTGGGAAATCTCTATACTGCTCAATTATTTCTGTAAATCTAGAGCTGCTCAGAAAAAGTTTATTAAAAAATAAATCTGAGAGTTGGCTCAGTATATGTGGAGTGCATATGGATGTATCAGGCAAGATATGTGTATGGTTGATGGAGCTGGCTAGTAGATTCAGGAGGCTTAGAATAACTTTGAATATTTGGTAGGGCAGGTCCCCCTACAGTATTTGAAACTATCATGACCTTTGTTATTAAACTTTTGTTATGTAAAAATTGAAGTGTAGCTGGCTGAGGTGGCACACCCCTGTAATTGCAGCAACTCTGGAGGCTGAGACAGGAAGATTGCAAGTTCAAGGTCAGCCTCAGCAACTTAGTGAGGCCCTGTCTCAAAAAAATAAAAAATAAAAAGGGCTGTGGATGTAGCTCAGTGGTGAAGCACCCCTGGGTTCAATCCTCAGTACAAAACAAAACAAATATACAAGAGTAGACAAAGTAGTATAAGTAATGCTGTGTTAGTTTAAACAGTATAATATTGGTATGAGAATAGACAAATAGGTCATATTTATACAATGGAGTTCCCCAAACCAGACCCTTGTATGTGGAGATTTGATACATGACAAAGATGGCAGTATCAAATTGGGAAAAGACTGGGACTGTGGTTATGGAATAATGAGCGCTCACAGGTGGTTGTACTGGTAGTTTTTAATCCTCGTTTTGTACATGTGGACACTTAGGCCAGAAAGTTTAAATAAATTGACCAGGTTTTATTTAGTCAGTGAAAACTATGACCTTAACCACTGTATCATTAGATAGTTAATAATTTATTTGTGGTCCCCAGCACGGTTTAAATCTTTTTTGTTTGGTACTGGAGATTGAACTCAGGGGCACTCAACCACTGAGCCACATCCCCAGCCCTATTTTGTGTTTTATGTAGAGACAGGGTCTCACTGAGTTGCTTAGCGCCTCGCCGTTGCTGAGGCTGGTTTTGAACTTGCGATTCTCCTGTCTCAGCCTCCCTAAGTGCTGGGATTACAGGCTTAAATCTTTTTTTTTTTTTTTTTTTTAATATTTTTTTAGTTGTAGATGGACACAATGTCTTTATTTATTTATTTTTATGTGGTGCTGAGGATCGAACCCAGTGCCTCACGCATGCGAGGCAAGCGCTCCACCACTGAGCTACAATCCCAGCCCCTAAATCTTATCTTTTGCAAATGGTATCACTTTCTATGATCATTTTAAACTCTAAATTTAATTTCTTCAGTAGATTGTCAGCCTGATAAAGTGAGCACCTCATTAATAGAATTTTTTTTTTCTTCTTTCCAGAGGATCTGAAGAGGCAAAATGCAGTGTTACAAGCTGCGCAGGATGATTTGGGACACCTTCGGACACAGCTGTGGGAAGCTCAAGCAGAGATGGAGAATATTAAGGCTATTGCGACAGTCTCTGAGAATACCAAGCAAGAAGCTATAGATGAAGTGAAAAGGCAGTGGAGGGAAGAAGTTGCTTCACTTCAGGCAGTTATGAAAGGTAAAGACAAAGATCAGTTCTATGGCTTTCTAAGATAACCAAATTTTAGTAATTAAGAACATTTTCACCTGGTCTGAATATATATCCTGAGTTCATTTGTGGCTTTATGTACTGTCATCTTCAAAGATGTGTCAGATAAAAGGGAAGTAGGACAAGTGTGGTGGTGTATACCCATAATCCCAGCTACTTAGGAGGCTGAGGCAGGAGGATTGAAAGTTTGAGCCCAGGTGATTTACCAAGACCCTCTCTCAAAAAAATTAAATTAAAAAGCCAGGTGCGATGGTGCATGCCTGTAATCCCAGTGGCTTGGGTAGCTGAGGCAGAAGGATTGCAAGTTCCAAGCCAGCCTCAGTAACTTAGTGAGACCCTGTCTCAAAATAAAAAATAAAAAGGGCTGCAGATGGGGCTAGGATTGTGGCTTAGCGGTAGAGCGCTTGCCTCGCATGCGTGAGGCCCTGGGTTCGATCCTCAGCACCACATACAAAGCAATAAAATAAAGACATTGTGTCCATCTACAACTAAGAAAAAAATTTTAAAAAAAGGGCTGCGGATGTAGCTCAGTGGTTAAGTGCCCCTGGTTATAATCTCTGGTACCAAAAAAAGGTGAGAGGGAGGATGTGGCTCTCTGGTAAAGTTCTTGGTTAGCTCTCTGGTAAAGTTCTGATATAAGGCCCTAAGTTCCATCTCCAGCATTGCCAAAAAAAAAGAAAAAAGGAAGTCAGTGATAGTGTAAATGGGTATATCATTCTGTCTTTAACAGCTTTAGTAATAAAGAGTTATAATGAGAGAGTTATAGAGATAATGCATTAAATGAAGACTATAATTGATTGTTAGGTTTAAAGCAGGGCTTAAATGTGGATTTTTTAAGAGTTAGGCATACAATGTCATTGAATAAAGCTGTGTGGGCACAGGGAATGTGATGAGCTGGAGAGAGCTGCCATGCCAAAGACAAAGTGATTATTAACACTTAATAGCTGTATCTAATTATTGTTTTGGTCTAGTGTTGCCATGTTGTTTAGATTTTTAAGAAAAAATTGTATGTGAAATCTTCATTGCAGTCAAGGGGATAGAATGATCTATGGGTTAGAATACACTTTATGGGCTTCCAGCCTGTGACATTTGTCTGAAGGAAGTATTGTAGTTTGGTCTGTCTCCTTTTGGGACCAATATTTAACTACTTCCCACATTTTCAAGAAGATAATGACAAAAATGAAATAACTTCCCCCTGAATCTTTGGGATTGTAAAATTAGTTAACACGATAAATGTGACTCCTGCAGCATCTTCACATTTGTATGTCATTTTTTCCTTACTGTTCTTCGTGAGAAGACAAGCCCTAATTCTGAGTCTATAGTTATCAAATAAAGATTGCTCTAGGCCTCCTTTAACAAATCTGATTATAATGGTTTCCCCAAACAGGAGTTCATTTTTCTCACAGAAGTCCAGCTGCAGGTAATTTAGGGCTAGTTAAAATGGTCCTATGATGTCACCAGTGTCCCTAGCTTCTGCAGTCTTTCTGTTCCTTCATCCTTGCATGTGGGTTTCAATTTTGTTTTTGCCTTATGGCTCACAAATGATTGGTCCTCCTCCAATCTGCATCAGAAAAGCAAGTTTTCAAAAACCACCAACATATACTCCCCTCATACTTTGTTGACCAAGTGTATAGTCACCATAATTAATAAGGAAACTGGAAAGTGTAGTTCCCATTTTTATTTTTTGTGGTGTGCAACTCCAACCTAGGACCTTATGCATTTGAGAGAAGCACTGAACTACACCCCCAGCATGAAAATGTTTATTATTATTTTTTGTGCTGGGGATTGAACCCAGGGTTGCTTAACTATTGAGCTGCATTCCCAGCACTTTTTGTTGTTGTTGTTTTTTGAGATAGGGTCTTGCTAAGTTACTTAAGGCCTCTCTAGGTTCCTGAAGATGGCCTCAAACTTGAGATCCTCCTGCCTCAGCCTCCAGCATCACTGGGATTACAAGGTGTGCCTCCACACCTGGCTTGAAAATGTAGATTTTAAATTGGGCACATTGACTTCTTATACAAACTTTGGGTTTTATTAATAAAGAAGACAGTGGAAATTAATAATTAATGTGTCTATCACATAATGTTTTAAGATTAAATATAAACACTTCATAGAGTTTATTTCAAATTAGAATCTTTAGTTATAGTACAATATTCAAGAAATAAATCCATTTTCCTCCACTTCCAGGTATTTGGACATGTTATGTTTGTATTAGGAGCCATAATGGTAGAACATAGAGTTTGGAGTTAACTTTGAGTTCAAGCCTTGTTTATTTCTAGTTATGAAACTTTGGGCAGACTATTTAGTCTTTCCAGTGGTTTCTCATCTGTTTATAAAATGTATGTCATAGATTTATTGTGATGATTAGAAATCATAGCTTAATAAAGCCTTCTTTCTTTTTTTTTTTTGGTACTGGAGATTGAACTCAGGGGCGCTTGACTGCTGAGTCACATCCCCAGCCCTATTTTGTGTTTTATGTAGAGACCGGGTCTCACTGAGTTGCTTAGCGCCTCACCGTTGCTGAGGCTAGCTTTGAACTCGCGATTCTCCTGTCTCAGCCTCCCTAAGTGCTGGGATTACAGGCTTGAGCCACCCTGCCTGGCAAAGCCTTATTTCTATACATAATAACTAGAAAAAGAAAAATGCAAGAAAACAAAAAAAGAACCAGGAGTGTTAGCTTCAATTTTTTTTGTTGTTGTTGTTAATAGATTTTCAGAAACTAAGCATAAGATCTTTTTATGGCTTAAAAAATTTAAGTGTGCTGATGCTTAGACATGAAATGCATGGTGATATTTTTTAGAAACAGTTCGTGACTATGAGCACCAGTTTCACCTTAGGCTGGAACAGGAGCGAACACAGTGGTCACAATATCGAGAATCTGCAGAAAGGGAAATAGCTGATTTAAGAAGAAGGCTGTCTGAAGGTCAAGAGGAGGAAAATTTAGAAAACGAAATGAAAAAGGTATGAAAGAATATGTTCATCTATAGAAATATTTGAATTCAGATGCAAGTGCTTTAATAAATATTGTTGTAGTACTAGAAGTACTTTTATGTTTTCTGTCAGAGGGATTATTGAGACAGAGACCTAAATATAGTACTAGATAATGTGATGCCCTTCCCCTAGACAATGTGTGTGACTCACTCCCTTACCATCTTCAAGTCTTTGATTAGACATCACCACCTCATGAGGCTGTCCTGACCTCCCTATTTCACATTGCAACCTTCCTTTCCCACCTACTACAACTCCAGATTTCCCATATCCTATTCCAGTTTTTCCCTTTCCATGTCTGTCACATAATGTATTTTATATTAAAGTCATCTTTAAAACTATGGTATATATACACATAGTTTTATACACATAGTAGGAATACTACTCAGTCTTAAAGAATGAAATTATGGCATTTGCCAGTAAATGGATGGAACTGGAGAATATTATGCTAAACAAAATAAGCCAATCCCAAAGAACCAAGGCTGAATGTTTTCTCTGATATGTGGATTCTAATTCAAAATTGGGGAGGGAGATTAAAGGTATTTTGGACTAGAAAGAAGGGAGTGAAGGTAGGAGAAGGGACATAGGGTTAGGAATGATAGTAGAATGAATCGGCCATTATTACCCTATATGCATATATGATTACATGACCCATGTAACTCTATATCATGTACAACCAGATGAATGAGAAGTTATACTCCATTTATGTATGACGTGTCAAAATGTATTCTATTGTCATGTATAACTAATTAAAACAAATAAACAATATATTAATAATAATAAAGCCATCTTTATAAAGATTTCCTTAGAATTATCTCAGTTTAAAATCTTCGGTTATAGTGAAATATAGAAATAAACCCCTTTTTTCCTACTTTCAGGTAGGTGGATAGGGTGACATGTTGTTTTTGTCTTGGGAACCATAAGAAACATCATATTTCTTTATAAAACAATGCATGTATTTTTATAAGCATGTATTTATAAAACAGTTTGTTTTTTATTGTGTTTATTATTTGCCCCTTTCTTTGTTAGAATATAAGTTCCGTGCAAGTAGAAATCTTTTTTATTTGCCTAGAATAGTATCTAACACATAGATGTTTAATAAATATTTTTTGAATAAGGCTCGTTGTTTAATGATTGTGTTTAAACCAAAGCTTTAGAACAGATGTCAGTTTTCCTTCTTTCTCAGTTTACCTTGGTTCCTGTGTGACAGAATGCTTGAGCATATTACCATATAATGCCTGAACACAGGGCTACTAAATATGAGACATTTTATCACTGAGAAAATGTAAAAAACCTTTTGCCCAGTTTGATTATGTAAGCTAAGTATTTTTCTATTTATATACATATATGTTTTTAAATATGCATGTATTTTCTTGATGGACCTTTATTTTTTAAATTTATTTATATACAGTGCTGAGAATTGAACCCAGTGTCTCACACATGCTAGGCAAGTGCTCTACCACTGAGCTACAACTCCAGTCTACATACATATTTTTAAAATCACATTATCTTAAAATTTTCAAAATAAATTTTTTCAGTAGGATTATGGTATTTTATTATTAATCCAAATAATGTGCATATTTGTTATTTGCATAATATGTCACTTTGTCATTTAAAATTTTTTAATTTAAAATAAATTTTACTTTAGAACTATTTCTGATTAACAAAAAATTTATGGTAGTAGACAGTTCCTATATGCTCCATGCCAGGTTTTTCTTATTAATCTTGTATTAATATATATTTGTCATAGTTAATAAACTCATCCATTCATTATTACTAAGATACATTCTTTGTATTCAGATGGCATTAGTTTTCACCTAATGTCCATTTTTTTCTGTTCACAGATGCTTGTCCAGGATACCACATTGAGTTTCATCATGTCCTCTTAGGCTCTTCTTGACTCTTAACAATTTCTCAGATTTTCCTTGCCTTCAATGACCTTTCTTTCATTTTTAAAGATACCCTTTAAAAGTTTGTTTACCATGACATCTAATACTTAGAATTGTTAGGTTGTTTGTATTAATAAATAAACTATGGAGGCTTGGGATATAGCTCAGCGGTAGAGCACTTGCCTAGCATGTGTGAGGCACTGGGTTCAATCCTCAGCACCACATAAAAATAAATAAATAAAGGTCTGTGGACAACTACAACTAAAAAAAAAAAATTTTTTTTAAAAAGATACATTTTTTACTTTTTCTCACTTTTTTCTCCCTGATGATCTTTGTCAAGTGATCTGAATAAGCATCCCAAACTAACCTTGACTGTGAAGATGTTTAAAGCTAACATGTCTTTTCCGAATAGTACTTGGTTCAAAATAAAATAAATGAAGATTGTAAGGATTTGAAAACAAAGTGAATCAGAATTCCTCTTTTCCAGGGGATACTTTTTTTTTTTTTTTTTAAATCCCGCTTCATATTTGGGCATATATGTTTCCCTGTCCTGAACAATTTGGGATAAATATTTGATCATTTACATTCAGTGACTAAGGTTAATTTTCATTTTTATTAGCAAGAAGAACTCCAACTTTTTAAATCTTTGTTTCTCTGTATGTGTGTATATGTATATACTAAAAATAAAAATTTAGTTTCTCATCAGTTTACTAGTTTATAGTTTTTCCCCCTTTTAATACATGGTTTTGAGAATGGAATTTGGAAAATAGATAATTTTATGAGTTCTTCTTTGGGTTTGTCTCATTTAGGTTTAAAAAGTAAAAAATATTTAAAGTACTCTTTTTATATACATGAGTGGAAGTCTATTTACAGCAACATGATTTTCTAACATTTTAGGAAATGTATTATTCTATTTTGTGTTTAAAATATCAGTTCTTTGAATATTCTTAGGAAATTATGGTCTCATTGACTAGGTGCTGTGGCACCTGTCTATAATCCCAGCAACTTGGGAGGCTGAAGCAGGAGGATTTCAAGTTCAAGATCAGTCTCAACAATTTAGCAAGGCCCTCAGGAACTTAGTGAGACTGTGTCTCAGTATTAAAAAGAAAATAGCATGCCTGTAATCCAAGCAGCTCTGGAGGCTGAGACAGGACGATCACAAGTTCAAAGCCAGACTCAGTAACTTAGCAGGCCCTAAAACAACTTAGTTGAGACTCTCAAAAGAAAAAATAAAAAGGGGCTGGGGATGTGGCTCAGTGGTTAAGAGCACCCCTGAGTTAAAAAAAAAAAAAAAGAAAAGAGATTATGTCTTATAAACTTAATAACTAGGAGTTAAAAAAATATTTATTGTGTGCATTTCCTTTTATATGTGAGATACTTACTAACTCAATTACTCAATTAAAAATCCATTTTTCAGCTGGATGCGGTTGCACACGTCTGTAGTCCCAGCACTTTGGGAGGTCGAGACAGGAGAATCACAAGTTCAAAGCCAGCCTTAGCAATGGCGAGACACTAAGCAACTCAGTGAGACCCTGTCTCTACATAAAACACAAAAAAATAGTGCTGGGGATGTGGCTCAGTGGTCGGGTACCCCTGAGTTCAATCCCTGGTACCAAAAAAAAAAATCCATTTTTCTATTTCAAATAGTAAATTAAATATTTGGCAAAACAGATTATGACTTGACATTTAAAGTTAGATTCAGTTTAATTTTCTGAATGTTAATAAAGTGCTTGGTGTAATTATTTATAATACTAGTGTTTTGACAGGTCAGGGTTTCTTAGAAAACCAGTAAATAAGTTCTACCATTTAATTCTTCTTAACCATAGGCCCAAGAAGATGCTGAAAAACTTCGGTCTGTTGTGATGCCAATGGAGAAGGAAATTGCAGCTCTGAAAGATAAACTGACAGAGGCTGAAGACAAGATTAAAGAGCTGGAGGCCTCAAAGGTTGTGAAACATTGAAGTCCATCTGCCCTAATGCCATGAGCAAAATTAGAATCACTAAGGGGGAAAAACTAATTTAGACTATGAGTCTTAAGAATCTTGCTTTTGTTTATAATACAAAAACTGCCTGGTGTGGTAGTGTGCACCTGTAATTTCAGCTACTCAGGAGACTGAGAAAGGATTGCAAGTTGAGGCCAGCGTGGGCAATTTAGGGAGACTCTATCACAAAAAAAAAATAAAAGGAGCCAGGCATGGTGGTGCACACCTGTAACATCAGCGGCTTGGGAGACTGAGGCAAGAGGATTGCAAGTTCAAAGCCAGCCTTAGCAACATATTAAGACCTTTTCTCAAAATAAAAAATAAAAAGAGGTGGGGATGTGATTCCTAGGTTCAGTTCCTGGGGCCGACTAAATAAATAAAATAAAGTGGGGGTTGGTTGGGGGAGCTGGTGATGTAGCTCAGTGGTTGAGTACCTGCCTGGCACATGCAAGGTCCTTGGTTGATTCCCTAGTCCCACCACCATCACCACTAAAACAAGCAAATAAATAAAAGCATTGAGATGATTTCTCTCTTATGGATATTTTAAATAATTATAATAATGATGTCCTATCATAAATTGCTACCTTGTTTCAATTTAATGTTTATTTTCTTATCAAAATGACTTAATCTCATTAATTTTTTTATCTTGGAAAATAAACTGTTCAATGTTGACTGTTTCTTGATGCCAGCCCTAGACTTGATCTTTTAGAGACAATATAGGTATAATAATGACTGTCTTTGTTGTCCATAAAGACACACCAGAGAATACAGATGGATTGTTGGAAACTTTATTAGGGCCAAGTGTGGTAGTATGCATCTCTAATCCTTTGCGAGGCTGAGGCAGGAGGATCACAGGTTTGAGGCCAGCCTCAGCAATTTAGTGAGGCCCTAAACAACTTAGATTGTCTCAAAATAAAAAAAGGGATGGGGCTGTAGCTTAATGGTAAAGTGTCCCTGTGTTTAATCCCAATACCAAAAAATAAAAGGAAAGTAGAGGTATAGCTTAGTGGTAGAGTGCTCGTCTAGCGTATATGAAGCCCTGGGTTGGATCTCCAGGACCACCAAAAGAAAAAAAATAGGTAAATATTAAAAGTAGGAAAGAAACAATGAAAAAAGATAACAGCACAAAACAGGAACATAGAAACAAATGGGAATGTGTCAGTAACCCTAGTAAATGTAAATTGAGACCTAAAAGATTATCAATTTGATAAACATAACTTGATATTGCTTATAAGAGATTCACTTAAAATAAAACACCAAAGTATGATTGAAAATAAATATAACTTAGACCGTGTCTCAAAAAGGGATTGGGTGTAGATCAGCAGTAGAAGTACCCTGGGTTCAATCCCCAGAACCACAAAGAAAAAACAAAATAGAAAAACATAGTAAATTCCAACCAACAGAAAACTGATAGAGTAAGTGTAATATCAAATGGATAGGATAAAGAGTGAACCTACTTAATTCATCAGTAAGGTAATTATGAACTTGAATGTGCCTTGTGTAATTTTGAAATATGTGAACTAAAAGCGAGGACTATGAGGAGAAATTGACACAATTACAGTAGGAGATTTGAACTGACCTTTAGAGAGGGCAAGGAGAAAAAAATTAGTAGGGCTACAGGAATTTTGAAAAATTGGGGTCATAATTTAGATTTCATAGACACACCAAACCCTGTACCCAAAAGAAAGATAATATTTTGTATGGTAGTAGAGCATAGTAGTTAAAATCTCAGCATTAATAGTGTGGTTGACCTTGGGAAAATTAGTTAATCTTACTGTGCTTTTCTCAGCTATAAAATGAGGACATTTTATAATACCCCTTAAGGGTATAATACCTCATAAGGGTATTATAAGGATGGTTCAAGTTAATACATATGAACCCTTAGGATAGTACATGGAATAAAGTATTATTTTTGGATACATTATCCTTTTCATGATACATATTAGCTTTATGATAATTAAGCTTTTTATACTGTATTTTAACATACATATTTTTCATAAGGTCAGAAAGGAAGTGTTAACAAATTTCAAGGAATTGATTTTCTACAGATCTAGTTCTCCAATCCCAGATAATTCAGTTATTCACAGTAAAAAGATAGTCAAAATAAATGCCTAAAAATGGGGGGGAAATCATGGGAAAAACTAATCAGAAATATTTAGAGTGATAGGGATATTTAACTCAAGAATGTAAAGGAAAAAAGTAAAGGGGGGGGGGGGGACACATGCCTGTAATCCCAGTGGCTTGGAAGGCTGAGGCGGGAGTGTCACAAGTTCAAAGCCACCCTAAGGCACTAAGCAATTTAGGGAGACTGTTTCTAAATAAAATGCAAAATAGGGCTGAGGATGTGGCTCAGTGGCCAAATGCCCGAGTTCAATCCCCAGTAATCTCCTCCCCCACAAAAAAGAATGTAAAGGAAAAAATAGTGGTGAAAACTGAAAGTAAGTGGAAGGAAGTAATATAAATAAGAGCAGAAATTAGATAGAAAAGCAAAAGAACAATAGAGAATAATCAACATAATGAGAAACTGGAAAAAATAATAAGACAAATCTCTAATATTAAAGACTAGCCAGAAGAAATGAAAAAGTTTCTAATCATTGGAAATGAAATGGGACATAATTACAAATCCTTAGATAAAAATAGTAAACACTACAGTGTCACAATAATAAACTTGAAAAAAGGTGAAATGAAAATTCTTATGAAATATAGTCAAAATTCCCCAAGATTACATAGGAAAGCCGAAATAGTAATTATTGAAGAAAGTGAGTCTAGAATCAAAATCTTTTTTCCTTCTACCTCCTCTTTTCAAGACATTAAACTCAGTTGGTTTTGCAGGCACGTTTTTCAGAATCTTCTGGAAAGAGAGATAATCCTTAGATTTTACAAACTGTGTCAGAGAATAGAAGAAAAGTTCTCCAGCTCATTTTCTGAGACTAGTATATCCTCACTATAATGAACCAACACATAGAAAGGTAGTATAAGGGGAAAAAAATCAGATTTGTCTCAGGAATCTAGAAGTTAAATTTTTAACATTTGTGGGTGGTGGGGGTGGAAAAAAGCCAGGCACAGTTGTGCACATCTGTAATCCCAGTGATTAGGGAGGCCGAGGCAAGAGGATTGCAAGCTCAAGGGGCCCCTGGACAACCTAATAAGTTCCTGTCCCTAAAAAAGAAAAAACTGGAGAAGCAGTTCAGTGGTAGAGCACTCGCCTAGCATGTATGACATACTGAGTTCAATCCCCAGTGCTGAAGGAAAAAAGAAGGGAAAAATATAAATCATAACCAAGTAGGGAGTATTCCCAGCAATTTAAGGATGGCATATCATCAGACAACTTATTGCGATATACCACATAATAAGACTGTAGAAAAGCAATATATTTGTCTTGGATTCAGAAAGGCCTTTGATAAACACTAAATAAAGGGCTATTTATTAAACCTTCAGTAAACATACTTAACGAATGTTTAGCAGTGTTGGAAACACGACGTGGAGACCCGTGCTCAGGAATTTTGTTGGGGTTGTTTTTGTGCTCCTAGATGAGAATAGCAAGGCAACATAAATGAGTCAGGGGCTGTGACTCAGTGGTAGAGCACTTGCCTCATGCGTGAGGCACTGGGTTCGATCCTCAGCACCACATAAAAATAGATAAAATAAAGATATTATGTCCATCTACAACTAAAAAAAAACTTTAAAAAAATGAGTCAGAAAGAACTGGAAAGAATCTGATGAAACTGATTTGATTGTCTATATAGAAAAGCCAGAAAATGCACAACAGATTATTAGACCAAGTAAGAATTCAACTAGTTGAAAGCTGTTCCAACAAGGTCAGCGTAAAAAAAGAGGTGTTTCTGTACCCTAGTAATATCCAATTATAGAATGTAGCGGGAAGAAAGATCCCATTCACAACAGCAGAAAAACCTCTTAGTTACCTAAGAATAACCAAAAATGGGAAAGATCTTTGTAGAATACATTATAAATGAAGACCTGTGTGTATGTTCCTGATAAAAGAGCATTGTAAAGCAATCAGTATACTCCCAATTTAATCTGTAAATTCAGAATCCAGCAGAGTTAATAAAGAACTTTGATAATTAGATCAAAGCATTCTTACAGAGAAGTAACAGATCAGGAATTCACCCAGCAAAATTTTAAAGAAGACATGGCAGGAGACTTGCTCTACCTATCAGATATTAAGATAGTTTGTTACTGGTTTCTGGATAAACAAATTGACAAATGAAACAGAATAGTGAGCCCAGAGATAAACCCATATGTCTGGAAATTTGGTACATGGCAGGTGACATTACAAATTAGTGGAAAAGGGGACTGGGGCTGTAGCTCAGAGGTAGAGCACTTGCCTCGCAAGTGTGAAGCACTGGGTTCGATCCTCAGCACCACATAAAAATACATAAATAAAGCTATTGTGTCCATCTACAACTAAAAAAAAAAATTAAAAAAAAAAAACAAATTAGTGGAGAAGGCACAAATTATTTAAAAGATGCTTTTTTGCTGGGTGCTGTGGTGCATACTTATACTCTCAGTGATTCAGGAAGTACAGGCAGGAGGATTTCAAGTTTGAGGACAGCCTGGGCAGCTTAATGAGATCCTGTTTTAAAATAAAAAGGGTTGGGGTTATAGTTCAGTGGTAGAGCACCTTTGTTCAATTCTCAGTATTGGTGATTGGAGGCAGGAAACTTTTCAAATAGTTGTAAGTTGAGAATAAAATGAAATTAATTTTATACTTCATACCTTGTGGAATTTAATTTCAGTGAATTAAAAACCTAAAAGTGAAAAGTAAATCTTTAAAACTTTCAGATGTTAAAAAACAGTAGGGAGCCAGGCATGGTGGTGCAAGCCTGTAATCCCAGCACTTAGGGAGGCTGAGATAGGAGAATCGGGAGTTCAAAGCCAGCCTCAGCAACGGTGAGGCGCTAAGCAACTCAGTGAGACCCTGTCTCTACATAAAACACAAAACAGGGCTGGGGATGTGGCTCAGTGGTTGAGTGCCCCTAAGTTCAATCTTCAGTACCAAAAAAAACACACAACAGTATGGGGCTGGGGTTTGGCTCAGTGGTAGAGCACTTGGCTAGCATGTGCAAGGCCTCGGAGTTCACACATATGTGCATACAAAAGTTGTTGGGGTCAAAAAGAAAGTATTGACTATGGAAGAAACACTGACAAATTTGGCTGCCTTAGAATATAAAGTTCCTTGTTAAAAGGTCTACAAAAAGTTGAAAAAGAGAAGCTCTAGACTGTGAAAAGATATCTATAGCTCCTATTTCTGACAATTAATAGCCCAAATTTACACATGCCAAGTCTATATGACAAAAGGCCCAGTGGCAAAACAGGTAAAGTATATGAATGAGGAAACTAGATAGTCAAGGAATGTAAAAAAAAATATTTGACTACAATAGAAATCAGAAAAATGCAAATGAAAGTGGGATACCATTTTAACCAGGTTATAAATCTTACAGAATAAATTTGTTACATTCAACTTACTGTTGCTATCATCACATCAGATCCCCAGTTCATTATTTTGAGGTTCTTGGTGTGGGGAGTCCTTGTTAACGTCTTTCTACTTTCTCCTGATATCATATTTCTGTCTCTCTCCACCCCACTTTATCTATCTTATCTTTATCTATCTATCTATCTATCTATCTATCTATCTATCTATCTATCTATCTATTTTAGTGATACTGGGGATTGAACCCAGGGCCTCATGCATGAAGTATGTTTCTCTTTCAGTCTTTCAGTGGTTTGTCCTCAGCCATTCTATACTCCATGTTATCTGAATTTTTATAGATGTCCATAAGTTTTTGATATGAGTTGTTAGGGGTTGTGGAATTCAGGGAGATTAAAATATTATGCTGCTTCTTCCACCATCTTCCTAGAGTTCTTCTTAATAGTTTTCAAAAGTGAGAAATTTACTAATTTTTAATTCAGTTGAATTTTTATTCTAAGAAATAATAGCTGGTAGAATTAGCAGTTGTATAACAACATTTATAACGGCTCTTTTTTCTTTTTGTTACCCTTTGGTGGTAACAGGTGTCAGGGAAAGTGCCTCTTAACAGCACTTTGCTTTGTTTGGTTAGTGCCTTATTCTTGACTGACAACCTCCGGTACAGCACCAAATCGCAGCTTCAATAATCATTTTAGTCTCTGATTAGTACTGTGTAATGGTTTAGGAGTAAGGATAAATGAAAACAGATAAGCCAGCTATTTTAAGTTTGAAGAAATAGGAAAAGGCATGAAAATGACCTTGAGTATGAAATTAGGTATAACCATGAGAAAAAGCTAAAAGTAAACTAAATAAATTGTTAGAATTTAGAATGAACAATTTATGTGAAAGTGTAAAATAATTGACTTAAAGTCCTAGATTTTCTGTTTATATCTATTTTGGTTATATGTACTTCAAATATTAGGCTGTATAGTTAATATTCTAAGTATTACAATTAATTGTTTAGCAAATAAAGCATTTTATAAAAAGATGTGATTTTAAAAAATATTCTGCCGTTGGCTTCAAGTTTGTGTGATTAGTGGCACACCAGTTCTTTTTCCATCATGACTTCCTCTCTTTTAATTTCCATGAATAAATGTTGGTGAACATGTCTCCTTTTTATAAATTTAAGATATTTGGAATTACCTTAACAGAAATTAAAGAAAATCAAAGTTGTAAGAATAGGTTATCATTTTATCCTTAGAAATTAGCTGCTGTTTAAAAAAAACAAACCATACCTGGTGTTACTAAGTATGAGATAAAATAAGTACCTGCCTTGCTCTGAAAATGCAAATTGGAACTCTTTTGAAAAGCAGGCTACAGGGGCTGGGGCTGTAGCTCAGTGGTAGAGCGCTTGCCTAGCATGCGTGAAGCACTGGGTTCGATCCTCAGCACCACATACAAACAATAAATGAATAAAATAAAGATCCATCAACAACTAAAAAAAAAAATATTAAAAAGAAAAGCAGGCTACAAAGTGATTATGTGTAATCTCAATTGCATATTTACTCAGGTGATGGAATTATGGATAACCACTATGAATTATGTTATGTTCCAGGTTTTCTGTCATAAGTATGTATTTGTTTTATAATTAAAATTATTGATGTTAATTTTGTATAGATGTAAGTTTAAGTAAATGTAAATATTTTCAAGAACTTACCTTTTTTTTTTGTTTTGTTTTTAGTACTGGACATTATACCTAAGGTAGAAACTGTTGTAAAATTTCAGTTTGATAGATGCATCATCTTTCAGGTTAAAGAACTGAATCATTATTTGGAAGCTGAGAAGTCTTGTAGGACTGATCTAGAGATGTACGTAGCTGTTTTGAATACTCAGAAATCTGTTCTACAGGAAGATGCTGAGAAACTCCGGAAAGAACTGCATGAAGGTAAATGTATGTTCTAAATATTTTTATTTCAGTCTCAAAAATAACTATGTTAGCAAATTTGATATTGACTAATAACAACAAATTCTGAAATATCAATTCAAGCTGAGCATGGTGGCACATGCCTGTAATCTCAGCAGTTTGGGAGGCTGAGGTAGGAGGATCATGAGTTCAAAGCCAGCCTCAGCAATAGGGAGGCTCTAAGCAACTCAGTGAGACCCTGTCTCTAAATAAAATACAAAATAAGGCTGGGGATTTGGCTTAGTGATCTGTGATTCAGTTGTCTAGTGATTCAGTTTAAGTTTTGTGTTCAATTTGAATGTTCTTATGTAAAGCTGAAGCTGTGAGAACTACTGAAGGTGCTTGAATTGATAGTGCTTTTGTGTTCCTTCATGACTCCAGCAATAACTGTACAAGGTGTGAGCTCTCAGCAGAAAGAAAATAAGGCTGGAAATGTGTGCTTAAACTGCTTTTGCTCACATACCCTTTTTGATGGATGTGAATTAGCAAAAGTGAGAGTGGGATTGGGATGGCAGACAGTATTTTCTGTGGGCCTTATTAACATTTCTTTCTTTCTTTCTTTCTTTTTTTTTTTTTTAACAATACTGGGACTTAAACCCAGGGCCTTACACTTGCTAAGCAAACACTCTTTCACTGAGCTATATCCACGGCCCTTTTTGTTTTTTATTTTGAGACAGGGTCTCACTAAGTTACTCATGCTGGCCTTGGATTTGTGATCCTTTTGCCTCAGCCTCCTGAGTTGCTGGGTTACATGTTTGCACCATTGTGTTTAGTTTAACATCCTTTTGTTTTTTTCTTATTCTGGGTATTGAACCCAGGGCTTCCTGCTTGTTAGGCAAGCTACACCCCCAGCCCTTTAAAAAAAATTTTCTTTCTTTCTTTCTTTTTTTTTTTTTTGGTACTGGAGATTGAACTCAGGGGCACTCGACCCCTGAGCCACATCCCCAGCCCTATTTTGTGTTTTATGTAGAGACAGGGTCTCACTGAGTTGCTTAGCACCTCACCATTGCTGAGGCTGGCTTTGAACTTGGGATTCTCCTGTCTCAGCCTCCCTAAGTGCTGGGATTACAGGCTTGTGCCATCGTGCCCGGCTTCTTTCTTTCTTTTCTTTTCTTTTTCTAAAGATGTTGATGGACCTTTATTTTATTCATTTATTTATATGTGGTGCTGAGAATCGAATCCAGTGCCCTACACATGCTAGGCAAGCGCTCTACCACTGAGCCACAACTCCAGCCCCTATTTATTTATTTTCAGCAGTCCTGGGGATTGAACCCAGGGGTGCTCTTCTACTGAGCTACACCCCTAGCGCTTTTTAGACTTTATTTTGAGACAGTATCTCACTAAGTAAGTTGCCCAGACTGGCCTCAAATTTGTGATCTTCTTGCCTCGGCCTCCATTGTAGTTGAGAGTACAGATGTTCACTACCACCCTCAGTTAACATCCTTGTTTTTAAGGGACTATTTTTGATTTCACTAGTCTTGTAGGAGAGTGACATATGCATTGACTCTATATTTTCTAAAACAGGTATGGGAAAAAAAATAAGCCCTAAAACTTATAAATGGGCTAATTTAGTACATTAAATAGCAAGGTCTAGAAGCAGGGTTAATAACTACTTTTTTTTTTTTTCTTTTTGTACTGGGAATTGAACCCAGGGGCACTGAACTATATCCCTAATCCTTTTTATTTTTGTTTAGAGACAGGATCTTGCTAAATTGCTGAGGTTGGACTCAAACTTTTGATCATTCTGCCTCAGACTCCTGAGTTGCTGGGATTATAGGTGTGCTCCAGCATGCTGGGTTTAACTACTTTAATTTTGGAAAAGTGTTGACCATAAATGATACATTAAGAGATCTGCAAAGAAAAACAAAGATATCTACAACAACTAGTAAAGATGAAAATATCATCTGTGATTTCTATTGGTGATCAAGTCATGGTTATTCTGCTACTGTGCTGCCTACATTTTATAGTGAAGGAAATGGTGAATTTCAGTTAGAGAATATTGGAAATAAAGATTGTTTTTTCTTACCCTAGTATATGGATCCCTTGAAATCCTAGACTTGTTGCAGCTAATACTAGTAACATTTTAATATGAAGGATTTGGACTATGTTGATAGAATTCTAAAATGAATACATGTAAGTACCTTCAGTGCTATGGAAAATAGAGTTATGTGAGTTATTTTTTTCCCAAATAGTGGAAAGCTAAAATGATATAAGCCTAGAGAATTATTTCAGAAAACATTATGAAAATAACCCAAACTTGAAGTGGGTCTTTGGCCTTCAGGAAATACTTTTCAGATATACTGTTACAATCAAACAGATAACCATACTGCCAAAGGATGTCCAAAAGAAGTACAGTCTTGGTTTAAACTTTGTATCCCAGCCCTTCTAGAATAAATTGTTGAGATTACCAAACCTTCTAATATGTCCAAGACAAGTATTTGAGAACTTATAATGAAAATGAGGAAGAGGGTAAGAGACGTAATTCTGTACTAAAATGGTTACATCTAAAAATAGTGTTTTTAAGTGAAAGAGATAAGTTGAGCAGCAGAGTAATTTTCTGCCTAAATTGGGGGAATTAGATATGCAATCAAATTAATGTAAGTGCCTATTATAGGTGCTGTGCTGGGAAGTGTGTTAGGATATAGCAGTGCCACCAACAAAGAGTGGCCAATTCTTTTTTCCTAGGAATAGATGAGTTTTTAAAAAGAAATTATTCTTTTAATTTTTTTTTTTTTTTTTTTTTTTTTAGATAGGAGTTTCCCTGTGTTTTCTAGACTGGTCTTGAACCTTTGGGCTTAGGTGATCTTCCCACTTGAACTTCCCAAGTAGCTGGGACTATATCGTGTCCCATTGTGCCTGGCTGAAAAAAGTTATTCTTAGTAGAGTTTAGCTTGTTCTTTTTTGTCATTTTGTTATCTTTTATTAAGTGCAGTTTTGAGAGAGGGGTGAGTACTTGTCAGGAGTCTGAGGGGAGTGCGGCATGCAAGGACATTTGCATGTGGTGCAGCTAGTTAAGGAAGTACAAGAAGAGTAGTCCAGCATGATTAGGATGCAGGAGAAAATGTGCAAAATGTAATACTGGAACAGTGGACATGAACTAGATCATGGAGGCCTTATGCTAAGGATGTTGAACTTTATCAGATGAGCTTTAAGGAACCTCTGAAGGTTTTGTTTTTTGTTTTTCTTTTTTTCTTTTTGGTACTGGGGATTTAACCTAGTGGCAATTTACCATTGAGCTACTTCCTTAGCTCTTTATTTTTTGAGACAGGATCTCACTAAGTTGCTTAGGGCCTCCCTAAATTGCTGAGGCTGCTTTGAACTTGCGATTTTCCTGTCTCAGTTGATTTTTTTTAAAATTTTTTTTTAGTTGTTGATGGATCTTTATTTTATTCATTTATTATTTATTATGTATATGGGGTGCTGAGGATTGAACCCAGTGCCTCACGTATGCTAGGCAAGCACTCTGCCCCTGAGCTACAGCCCCAGCCCCTCAGTTGATTTTTAAGTAACAGCTTTGTTGAGATGCAGTTCACATTCAGCCTTTTAAAGTGTACAATTAATTTTTTTTTTTCTTTTTTGATGGTGCTGGGGATTGAACCCAGGGCCTTGTGCAAGCTAGGCAAGCATTCTACCAAGTGAGCTATATCCCTAGCCCCCAATGTTTTTTATTTATTGAGAGTAAAGTAACAATTTATTTTTGAAACAGAAAGTGGAGCACGCATAAGGGAGGGGTCCCAAGACGGTTGCCCAATGGTTTTTAATATAGAATTGTATGTCATCAACCACTGTCTAATTCCAAAACATTTCATTGCCTCAGGAAGAAGTCCTTACCCATTTGTAGTCATTCACTATTTCTCTTTTACCAAGCCCCTGGTAATCACAAATCTACTTTCTGTCTCCAGATTTTCCTGTTGTGACTTTCATCTGAGTGGAATTTTGTAATATATGGTATCTGCCCCTTTGCGTCTAGCTTCTCTGAAGGATTTTAAACTGGGGAGTAATAATCATTTTTGAGGTTTAGAAAGTTCAGTTTCAGCTGGCACAGTGGTGCATGCCTGTAGTCTGTAATCTCAGCAGTTTGGGAGGTTGAGGCAGGAGGATCCCAAGTTCAAAGTCAGCTTTAGAACTTCACGAGGCCCTGTCTCAATACAACAACAACAGCAACAACAACAGGGCTGGGGATGTGGCTCAGTGATTGAGCATGCCTGGGTTCAATCCCTGGTACCAAAAAAAAAAAGTTCGGTTTAATAGCAGTGTAGAGGATAAGAAAGAGCAAGACTCTGTAAAGGCTGGTGCAGGAAGAATGAAAATGAGACTACCATTGAAGTTGTCTTAAATCTTAAGGGCTGGTCTAAGACAGAAGCCAGAAATCAGAAGCTAGATGTGCTATATTGCAAAGGAGACAGAACTAGTAGGTCTCTGTCTTGGGCGAATGTATTAGAGGGTAAGAAGTCAGAAATACGGTTCTCTTGGGTTTCTGGCTTAGGTGGCTGGGTAGATGGGTAGATAGAGGGTGCTACTGCTACTTATGTTTTCAAAGTAAGATGGCTGAGCTAATTGTATCAACAATGCATATATTTTACAAAGGTTTTTTTGACTTATCCTAAGGAGGCAGAACTAAATGGGTCCAGGAAGAATTCCTGAATGACAGATTTATCAAAATATAGTAAGCATATTTAGGAGTGGTTACTACACTTGGACCTTTAGAACAACATTTGCCAAAGTATATTCTCTATACTTATTTAAACTCAACACTAAAAAAATAGTTTTTATTTTATTTGTTTATATTCTTGTGGTACTGGGGATTGAACCCAGGACCTCATTATGATAAGCAAGTGTTCTACTGCTGAGCCACATCCCCAGTCCTTGTTTTTATTTGTCTAATAAATTTGGGAAATGCTGTATTACATATCACCTTCTTTCTTTTTTGTACTGGAGATTGAATCTAAAGGCCTTTTACTACTAAGTTACGTCCCTAGCCCTTTTGGTTTTTTTATTTTGAGACAGGGTCTCACTAAGTTTCTTAGGGCCTGGTTTAGTTGCTGAGGCTGGCCTTGAACTTGTGATCCTCCTGCTTCAGCCTCATGATCTGCTGGGATTACAGGTGTGTGCCCTCGTGCCCAGCATATTATCACCTTCTAAGAGAAAATAGATGTAATGAAGACCCTCAACTCAAAATCCTGCAATAGTCTTTAACTTATTTAACCCAGAATTTGTAAAACTTAAATGGACACAGAAGTCCTTTCTTCATATGTTCATATTTTGGGAGACTCTGCATTAGAGAGATGGTGTGGAGATACCTACCATGTTCATCTGTAGATTGCCTCTTGGGGCCAGTCAATAGCAGACATTTAAATAAAATGGACCACTGGTTCTGGTCTAGTTAGTAGTCCTGTGCTAAAGAAATTGCCTTTCATTAAAATTCAGTGTTTTTGATTGGGGGTTCCTAATAGTTTGCCATCTCTTGGAGCAAGAGCGACAACAACACAACCAGTTAAAACATACATGGCAGAAGGCCAATGACCAGTTTCTGGAATCTCAGCGTTTGCTGATGAGAGACATGCAGCGAATGGAGATTGTGCTAACTTCAGAACAGCTCCGACAAGTTGAAGAACTGAAGAAGAAAGATCAGGTGAATAGCAGTTTTATAGGACTTACTTATGTTGTTAATAATAGCATCCACCTCCCCATGATTGCATTATTGTATGTTACTTTTTGTGTGTTGACTTAAGCTGGAACAAGGTAATGTGTGCCACTTTATTATTATTATCATTATTATTGAAGTGCTGGGAATGGAATCCAGGACATTGCCCATGTTGGTTTCTATCACTGAGCTGCATGTACTGCCCATAGTTTTTTGTTTTGTTGCTTTTTTCTTTTTTGAATGCCACTTTAAAAAAAATAGCTGTGTTTGAGGAATTTTGGTTTTTAGCTTTATATATGACCTTATCTGGGAAGTGTGATACTGATTTATAAATGAGCCTCTTTGAGACTGCAGGATGTGGCAGTGCATGTTTCTGGGAAATGTTTGTCTGCAGTGCTGTCTTTTGGTGACTTTGTTCTTAAAGCCTGATTAGAAGGTGACAAGATGGGGATGGAGAAACTGAGTGATATGAAAAGATAGTTGTCCAGAGTGCTGAAAAGTTTCTCCTTATCATTTAAAAACAGTTACTGGGGCTGGGGTTATGGCTCAGCAGTTGAGCGCTTGCCTCACATACGTGAGGCACTGGGTTCGATCCTCAGCACCACATAAAATAAATAAAGATATTGTGTTCATCTACAACTAAACAAAATATTTTAAAAAAATAAAATAAATTAAAAAAATAAAAAAATAAAAACAATTACTTATATGAATAATGCACAAATGCATTTTCATGTTAACAGTTCTTTGTTTAAAATGCAAAATGAAATAATAATATAAACTGATCAAATTGAAATCCTTCTTTTCCAGAAATAACTGCATTTACCAGTTTGATAGTCTTCCAGATCAGTTCTGTGTTGTTAGCATATAGTTAGGGTGGTTCCTTCCTCTACCCTAGATAACTTGGATCATATGAGTATTTATTCTGTAACTTATTTTTTCATAAGCATTATTCTGGATATATTTTCATACAAGAGTTCTATTTCATTCTCATTAACTGGTAGCATGTATGTATCATAATTTAATATTTCTCCTTGTGGACATTTAGATTTCCACCCCCCTTCTTTTGTCATCTTAAGTAATGTCATAGCCAATATCTTATACAATATTATGTACATGCACAAATATTTCCCTTGGAGCTATGTAAAGGTATGCATTGCTTTTCTAGGTGGTTTTTTGTTTTTTTTGGTACTGGAGATTGAACGCAGGGGCACTTGACCACTGAGCCACATCCCCAGCCCTATTTTGTGTTTTATGTAGAGACAGGGTCTCACTAAGTTGCTTAGCGCCTTGCGCTTCCTGAGGCTGGCTTTGAACTCGCGATTCTCCTGTCTCAGCCTCCCCTAAGTACTGGGATTACAGGCTTGCGCCACCGCGCCCGGCTTCTAGGTGTTTTAAGAAATATTTTAAATTGCCTTATGTGACTTAGGTTGGATCGATTTTTCTTTATTTAGGTACTGGGGACTGAATCCTGGAGTGTTCTGCTACTGAGCTACATTGCCATCCCTTTTTAGTATTTATTCTGAGACAGGGTCTTACTAAGCTGCCCAGGCTGGCCTGAAGCTTGTGATCCTCCTGCCTTTGTCTCCCAAACAGCTAGGATTACAAGCATGTCCCACTGTGCCCAGCTAAATTTTGTTTCGCAAAAGATTTTCTTTTAAATTTCTTCTTTCTCACTCAGCATGATATTGCATGTCTGTAATTCCAGCAACCCAGGAGCCGAGGTAGGAAGATCACAAGTTTGAGGCTAGCCTCAGCAACTTAGTCCCTGTGCAACTTAGCAATACCTTGTCTCAAAATAACAAATAAAAAGGGCTGAGGACTTTAGCTTAGTAGTAAAGTGCCCCTGGTTTCAATCCCCAGTATCATAAATAAATAAATTTTTTTTGTCTCTTAATTCAGATTCAATTCATCTTGTGTGCAGACACAGTCAGCCTAAGGGTTTAGATTCTAAAGTACAGATTTTGTCATACCTCTCTTGTTGCCCATTGAAACAGTCTAAGCTTACTGAGATGGTTAAGGCCATTATTAACATTTATTGGGCTCTTACTATGTGTTTATGTGCTAGCATTGTGCTGAGGCTTTATATGTAAAGCTTTATCTCAAGTGGTTGTCAGAAAACAGCAAAACTATGAGGTAGGTGCTACAAAACTATCCTTATGTTATGAATGAGGAAGCAGGCTGAGAGAGGTATTGGCAGCTCTGAAGTTAGAGCCAATCTCTGATTCCAGAGACTTAGCACTTACTCATTGCTCCTTTTCTGTGTCCCTCACTTTTCACATGCCTGTTCACTTTTCAGACACATTGAATTATTCAGTATTCCACCATAGGCCTGCTTTCCCAGACTTCTTTCTTTTGCACATGCTTCCTTTCTCCCTGGAACCCTTGCTTGTCTTCTCTCAGGCAAATGGCAAACTCATCCTACTGATCTTCCAAGATCCAGCTGAAGCGTTGCCTCCTTTGGTGCTCCTTTGCTTGCTCCCTTAGATGAAACCAGTCTTGTGTTTTTCCTGCAGAACCTGGTATCTACTTGTATTGTAATTGTGTGTTTGTCCCTCCTTCCTAAACAGTCTTTGGGGGAGTTTCGAAGGTATCTTATTCATCTTTGTTGAATTAATTTCTGCATCAACTTTGATCATTCTTTTTGTATTTTATATAAATTTTTATACATTTCTAAGGAGTGTGTCATAACTTTTTTTCCTATTTTCTACAATTATCAGAAGGAATGTTCTATATAAAAAAATATTTTTTGATCATTTGAAGGGAGAAATTAGTTTTCTTTTGCCTTACTTTCATATAGTATGCTTTTCTTGAAAGCTGTTTCCTGATATTTTTCCTTATAGCAGAGTTCTTACTTTGTGCTTATAGAATTAAAACACTTTGTCCTGACCACAGGCCCCTAGATATTATTATAAAACAAATAAGCTTTAAGCATCCAACTTTCTATTGTCATTAAGCTCCTTTTTCTTTCTTATTTGTTTAGTGTGATTAAAGAACTATGACTTGTTAAGATTACCTTGATAAATGTTTTTTCTTCCTTTTAGGAGGATGATGAACAACAAAGACTTAATAAGAGAAAAGATCACAAGAAAACAGATACTGAGGAAGAAGTAAAAATACCAGTAGTATGTGCTTTACCTCAAGAAGAATCTTCAGCCCAGTTATCAAATGAAGAGGTATAGTGAATCTGTAATTAAAATTATTGCATTAGCCAGGCACAGTGGTATGTGCCTGTAGTCCCTGAACTTGGGAGGCTGAGGTGGGGAAGATCACTT
The DNA here is from genome assembly GCA_004024805.1 of Geosciurus inauris. Taxonomy (NCBI): domain Eukaryota; kingdom Metazoa; phylum Chordata; class Mammalia; order Rodentia; family Sciuridae; genus Geosciurus; species Geosciurus inauris. The sequence goes on along the minus strand of PVHX01002651.1, from coordinate 134,645 downwards.
GAGCCCAGGAATTGAAAGCATCTCAAAAAACAAAAATATTATATGTGCAATATCACATAAAGTTTGCTTACTTAAACATCAATCAATTACATTGTTCATATTGGAAGTAAATAGGAAATTAGATAAAATAATAGTATTTATTGTCAGTTGTTTAGAAAGCATTATAGGTAGTACTGTCTGAAACATGTTGGAGTTTCATTGACCCTATGAAATAATCAGTTTTCTTTTTACCAGTAATTTCAAAATTTGATATTTTACATTCTTTAAGTGATGTTTATAAAATCTTTTTGAAGTGAATGGTAAGTATTACTAATACTTTGAGTTTGTTTAAAAGAGATTAAAGTGTGGAAACATATAGCTCCCTATAGCACATGTATGAGTTTTAACTAGTACTAGGATTTTTTTTTCTTGTGGCACTAAGGATAGAACCTAGGGTTCTTTACCTCTGAGTTACATCCCAACACCTTTCTAAATTTTATTTTGAGACAGAGTCTTGCCAGGTTGCTGAGGCTGGCCTCAAACTTGGAATCCTCCTGCCTCAGCCTTCCAAATTACTGGGATTACAGGAGTGCACCACCACATTTGGCAGGTCTTAAGCTCTGAGAGCAGAGGGTGAAGTTTGACAGATTGTGGTGAGGCCTGGTAGAACATTGCAGTTGTTGGGAATGGACACAGTGGAGTGTCCCAGAGGAGGAATGTGTAAGGTGGTATTACTGTAGTCTCATCACCTTTCAGCTGCAGTGTCACAAAGACCTCATTGGGTTTCTTGTCTTCAGCCTTTCCCTCTCCATTGTACCCTCTCATCACTGTCAAATTAATTTTCTTAAGTGCAGCTGCATTCAGGCCACTCCTTTACTTAATCACCACTAGGTCCCATTATCTATATCACTGAATACAAATCCTTCAGTGAGAGGATTGAGATTCTTCATAACAAGAATTTCATTTTGGCCCCATTGGTCATTGTATTGTGCTACACTCTGCACTGCATGATGTTTTCTTCATGTGGAATTCTTGTCTCTTTCTGCCTTTCTTTCTTTTCCACTTCCCCTGCCTCCCTGCCATTAGGGATTGAACCCAGGGCCTTGCACATGCTAAGCAAGTGCTGTACCACTGAGCTATATCCCTAGCCCCTCCCTCCATCTTGCTGAATATTGAAATCCTTTTACTCATCCTTCAGAGCTCATGCTGATATCTTCTCTTTAATTAGAAAAAATGCTTTCCTTATTGCCTTTAAGATAAAAAGTAAATTCCTAGCTTGGCATACAAGGGCTTTCCTTGCTGGACAGTCCTTTTGTTCTTAATCCCTGTTCTCATTTCACTACAACCAGACCTGTCTGCTTGCTGTTCATGTTTATATGTCTTGTTTTTACTATCCCTGCTACTTAGAATTTTGTACTCAAAGGGGCTAGCTCAGTGGTAGAGCATTCCAGCTCTTCTGCGTGTGAGGCCCTGGATTTCATCCCTACTACCGAACAAACAAAAAGAGAATTCCCTACACACTTGCTCAACCTCCTTTCCCAGTCTGGTGAACAAGTATCAGTTAAATTGGGACAAAGGGCTGGGCACAGTTGCACACACCTGTAATCCCAGCAGCTTGGGAGGCTGAGGCAAGAGGCTCGGAAATTCAGTCAGCCTCAGCAACTTAGCAAGGCTCTGAGCAACTTAACAAGACCCTGTTTCAAAATAAAAAATAAACAGAGCTGGGTATGTGTATGTGGCCCCTGGGTTCAATCCCTGGTACAAAAAAAAAAGTGTGGGGGGCATAAAGTATTATTTTCTTCCCTTTGAAAGGCATCACATTTCTCTTTAGTTTGAAGATTTATTCTAATTCATGTATGATCTACATCTTGGTGGCTTATATTTTCATGCTTATGGATAGTTTAATGTTTAGACTTAAAAAAAAATCCTCATAGACACTGAAAATTACAATGTAGTTGTTTTTGCACATTCTTCATTTTGGAACATACACAGAGAACTACTTGGCCCAATTTTGCTGTGCATTTTGCATTTTTTAAATAGTTAACTCCCAGGAGAATGTCTTAATTTGGGGGTACAGCCAAATTTTATGTGGTTTTTGCATGATGTAGTCATCTATCCAGGAATGTTTGAAAATCAGGAAAACAGGAAAGGGAGATTGTTAGGATTTATGATAAACTATTTTTCTTATTTTTGCTTATGTCTTAAAAGATCTGTATGACATTGTGTATAACATTACTTTCTAACATTTGAAATACCTTTTATACTTTCAGATCAGTTTGAATTTTGAGTATAATTGTTTTGTGTTGAAAGTCATGACAGTTTTACTTTAGTCGGTGGTTTAAAATTAATACGGAATGCTGTGGAGACTTAGATTTATTGCTAAAGACATTTGAAATTTATAGAATATGCTTTTCTCAATACAAAAGTAATATGGAAATACTGTGGAAAATTTGGAAAGTATAGGAAAATGTAAAAATACTGTTAACCAGAGAGAGAACCTTACCTCTAACATTTTTTGTATGTCTCTCCTCTCCATTTTCTTTCCCAAAGATAACATAAGTGTTTGTTTGTATTTTTAAAACATATTCTATATTGCAACTATATAATAGTTTAGGTACATTGTTCCCTCCCTCACTTAAATGTACTCTAAGGTTTTGGCACATCATTAAGTGCTTTCCCCAAAAATGACATTTGATGGCTGATAGAATTTTGGCACTGTAAATACACCAAAATTCCTGTAGTCAATTTTCTACTTATTTGTGTCCAGGTCTTAATTTATAAAGGTGACTGGGTGTTAACATGGAGAGGCCAATGCCATTAGAAGAAGGTTAATGTTAGTCCCCCATTCCCCCACACACAGCTGCTGATTGAACCCAGGGCCTCACATGTGCTAGGCAAGTGCTCTACCACCGAGCTACATTCCTGTGCCTTTTTAAATTGTATTTTGAGACAGAGTCTCACTAAGTTACTCAGGTTGGCCTTGAATTTTGTGATCCTCTCGCCTCAGCCTTCTGAGTAGCTGGGATTATAGGTGTACACCACCACACCTGGCTAAAGAAAAATATTTTTGTAAACTAACAGAATTGGTTCTTATTCCAGTTTTTAGTAGTTTACTTATTTGAGACTTTCGCCAGTATTGCCTTAATATAGCCTAGGTTTGTGTTTTCAGGTATCTGTTTCAGAGAAGTAAAGAATCTTTGAAAAGAAAGAAATGGAAGAATTAACATAAAAGCTGTCAAGTTTTTAGTATTCTAAGTAAGAATATTTTTTAATTAGTTAATTAATTTTTGTACTGGGAATTGAACTCAGGGGTATTAATCATTGAGCCACATCCTTAGCCCTCTCTCCCCTTTTTTTTTTGAGACAGGGTCTTGCTAAGTTGCAGAGGCTGCTTTGAAATTGCCATCCTCTTGCCTCAGCCTCCCAAATTGCTGGTATTACAGGTGTGTGCCACTGTGCCCAGCTAGTTAGAATATTTTAAAAACACTTAACAAAACCAGTGTCTGTCTTCCATAGTCTCCTCTAGTTGGTCTGTAAAAGAAAGGGCATTCAACAACAAAAGGTAGGAAAGATATCTTAAAACAAGAGAGCAGTCATTTAAATTTAATAAATTCAGTTTTAAGAAAAAACTTATTATATTTTCCTTGTTTTCTTATTTCCCCAGTAACTACACAAGTGCAGTGTATAATGGCAGTTGTCTGCTTTTTGACTTTGAGAATGTGAATGTCTTGTACCACGTGTGTATTAAAAATTGAGTCAGATGCAGTGACACACACCTGTAATCCCAGTGACTTTGGTGGCTGAGGTAGGAGGATCACAAGTTTGAGGACAGCCTCAGCAACTTAAGCAAGACTCAAAGTTTATTTGACTGACTCAAAATAAAAAATAAAAAGGGCTGGGGATGTGGCTCAGTGGTTAAGTATCCCTGGGTTCAATCCCCAGTAACACCTCCCAACCAGATGTTTTTTTGAGACAAATTCACAAAACCTAAAATTACCCTTCCCTGACATTTAGTATGTACACAGTTATGCAGCCATCACTTCTGTGTAGTTTGAATACATTTTCATCACTCCCAAAGGAGACCCTATTCCCAATTAAAGAGTTACTCCCCGTTTCCCCCTTCACCCTAGCCTCTGGCAATCACTCTCTGCTTCATGTCTCTGTAGATTGACCTATTTTGGACATTTCCTGTACATGGAATTATGTAATATGTGACCTGTGTCTAGTTTCTTTGGCTGAGTGTACCACATTTAATGTGTTGGTTAGACGTTGCTTGAAATTTGATGATTGGTCATGACTCAACCTCCCTAACATCAGTAAGTTAGAATAGCTGAATTTGTTTTGCAGATTTTTAAAATCTGAGTGTATTTCAGGAATCAGTTTATCTTTCCTGTAGGTCTGAAATGCAAATGCTTATCAATGATTGATGGAGAGTAGTGGTTTAAAGAGCAGGTGGAAAATATGGGAGAGAAAAGAAGGAAGACATTAATAAGGTTAATTTTCCTCCCCAGGGATGTCTGTAATCCCAGTGGAAGCTGAAACAGGAGGATTGTGAGTTTAAGGCAAGCCTCAGCAACTTAGTGAGATCCTGTTTCCAAAAAAAAAAAAAAAAAAAGGAACAATGAAATTTGGTTCTAGAAAACCTCATTCTCCTTTCCTGTCTACTACTCAGGCTACTCCTTCCTCTGCCTATCCCCCAAATCTTGGTGTTTTTTATGGATCTGCTCTTGGACCTCTTATTCTACATACTCATTTTAGGTGTTCTGGTTTGCCTTTAGTTGTCATTATACAGTGGTTACTCTTAAATCTCTATCTGAAGACTTCCATGACCCCCTACAAGGTGGACATCTCCACTTGGATGTACACTGGTATCTCATACTTGACACTGAATCACAGTGACCTTTGCCAGCTTAAGTCTGGGTTGAATTTCTCTCTTTGAGCTCCCTGAGTGAACAGTGCATAGCTCTAACATTTTATTAAACATAGCATTGTAATAGCCTGCTTACTTTTCTTTTTCATGAAACTGAATATATCTTGAGGTCCGGGTTTTTATATTGCTCACATATTCTGAGTGCCTTGTTTAGTCTTTTTAAAAATTTAACCCAGAGCTGCTTTACTACTGAACTACATCCTCAGCCCTTTTTATTTTTTATTTTGAGACAGGATAATTCTGAGTTGCTTAGGGTCTTGCTAAGTTGCTGAGTCTGGTCTTAAACTTGTGATCCTCTTACCTCAACCTCCTAAGTTGTTGGGATTATGGGCATGTGCCACTGTGTCTAACCTATGCACCCTGCTTAGTGCCCAACATATAGAAGATACTGAATAAAAAGTGTTCAATGATTAAATGAAGGTTGTGCATTAATGATTATCATATGTAATGTGATAAAATATGTCTAATGTATGATATATTTTGAAGATACAGAAAATTGTCTAATTGGGCAATATCTCTTTTCACATTTCAGGAGCATTTAGACAGCACCCATGGTTCAGTTCATTCCTTAGATGCTGACTTACTGTTACCATCTGGAGATCCATTTAGTAAATCGGACAATGACATGTTTAAAGATGGACTCAGGAGAGCACAGTCTACAGACAGCTTGGGAACCTCGGGCTCATTGCAATCCAAAGCTTTAGGCTATAATTACAAAGCAAAATCTGCTGGAAACCTGGATGAGTCGGATTTTGGACCACTGGTTGGAGCAGATTCAGTGTCTGAGAACTTTGATACTGCATCCCTTGGGTCACTGCAGATGCCAAGTGGGTTTATGTTAACCAAAGATCAGGAAAGAGCAATCAAGGCTATGACACCAGAACAGGAAGAGACTGCATCCCTCCTCTCCAGTGTTACCCAGGGTATGGAGAGTGCTTACGTGTCCCCCAGTGGTTACCGCTTAGTCAGTGAGACTGAGTGGAATCTCCTGCAGAAAGAGGTGAGTTATTCATGATCTGTTCCTCTTGCTCAGACTGAGGGACATGAGGTAACTCTGGGATTTATTGGTCATTGAGTAGATAGTCCCTGGAGTCAATGCAGGCATGTGTTTCCAGCAAATACGTGTTAACCCAGATTATCTGCTGCCTGTCATAGTCTGCTTTAGTTCTTCCTGCTGATCGTGAGAGAGAAGGGAACTAACCAGCTAATGGTGTTGATTGTGAATTCCTCCCCCTGAGGTCATACTGCAGAAGTTGGAGCAACCTCCCTGACTAACATCACTAAGTTAGAATAGCTGAATTTGTTTTGCAGTTTTCTTAAATCTGAGTATTTCAGGAATCAGTTTGTCTTTCCTTTAGGTCTGAAATGCAAATGCTTATCAGTGATTGATGCAGAGTAGTGGTTTAAAGAGCAGGTGGAAAATATGGGAGAGAAAAGAAGGAAGACTTTAATAAAGTTAATTTTCCTCCTCAGGGTATTTGCAAACTCAGAGAATTAGGAGATGGATACTTAAATATATATTGGCGTAATGCTTTACAGGTTACAACGCCCTTTCACATACCTCATCTCTTTGAATTTTATGATCAGAATGAGGCAATTAGAGCATGATTGTCTCCAATTTCCAGATGAGGAAACTGGTTCTGAGAATTTAAGCATTGCTCTAGTGTTCTCCTTGACCTAGTAGCAAAACCTGGGTTAGAATCCAGGTTTTCTGAATTCTAAGGCTTTCCTTTGCTCAGGGCTACCTTTTAAGGAAGTGCTTGACCAGTTAAGTGGAGCAGCCTGTTAAGCCTGAAAGAAACTATTCTTCTCAGCCTCATGCAAAACATATCTGAAAAGGTACTAGTTAATAGTTTCACACCCGTTTCATAAGTGGAATTGGTGAAATGGGGAATCAGCACTTTTTTGTGTTTTGTACCTTTCACTTCAGTCTGGTTGTATTGGTATATTGATTTAAATTGTGAATGCCACAGTGTAGCACCTTTTCCGTGCTTTTTGTTTTCCTCAAATACGGTGTTTTGTGGCTCTCAGCCTCCTTTTTTTTTTTTTTTAATATCTTTATTGATTTATTTTTATGTGGTATTGAGGATCGAACCCAGTGCCTCACGCATGCGAGGCAAGCGCTCTACCACTGAGCCACAATCCCAGCCCCGGCTCTCAGCCTCTTGGTGATATGTTGTTTCCCTCCTTTTCCTCTCATACTTGTACTAGAGATTATGACTTTTTAGAATCTGACCCTGAATTGAAACTCTTCCCGGAAGTCCCTGGAGAAATTGTTTACTATGTACTATACTTTGAGTAACATCACTGAACTCTATGCATGTATTCCTCAAGTGTGTGATGTAGAATTATTTTGTTCTGCTTGATAAGAGGTAATTTTGGTGCCCTTCAGGTACATAATGCTGGAAATAAACTTGGTAGACGTTGTGATATGTGTTCCAATTATGAAAAACAGTTACAAGGAATTCAAATTCAGGAGGCTGAAACAAGAGACCAGGTGAGTTTCATTTGGATATGCCAAATTGGTGAGCTGTTGTAGATTTCATTAGAGGTGCAGAATTACTGCCCCCCCATTTGCTTTATGAAACATATCTGTCTTGTTAAATTATGAAATAATCTGGCACATGCAGTGGCAGTTAAATTTCCAGCGAGTGTCCCCTTGGTGTATCTGTGCTTCATTAATATGCCAATACTACATGGGTCACTTCAGCTCTCAGAGGAGCACCCTCATCTCCTCTCCCACCGTGCCCTTTCCATCCAGTGCCTACACTTGATGTTGGCAGTGATCTGGAATACTTTATAATATGGAGATTAGGGACAGAAGAAGTTGGATATGGCCTCTGATAGAACAAAAGCTTAATTGAATGTGATTAATCCAGAATTTGGAACCTTCATTGCTTATTGCCTACTTCTTGCCATAAATTTGTTGAATTGATTAAGGTTAATTTACAGGGTCACAGATTAAGTTTGGTAGGTTTGGTATGCTGAAATTGACAGTTAAGTACTTATCTAAATACAGTGTTGAAGAATGAGTACCTTGATAACATTTAGGAAATAATGTAGAGTTTCATGAGAGCAGACTTGTTGAAAGTATATGTAAGGAAAAGATTGTTTTTTATTCTATTTCCTAACTATCCTTTGGTTGTTATGAATATTATTCTCTTAGTCTTGAAAAGAAGTTTAAGCAGGGCTGGGGTTGTGGCTCAGTGGTAGAGTGCCTGCCTACTATGTGCGAGGCACTGGGTTTGATTCTCAGCACCGCATATAAATAAAAAGGTCCATCAACAACTTAAAAAAAAACCCCGAACTTTAAGCAAATTAGAATGATGGTTTAATGTTTTCAAATGTTAGCCGGGCACAGTGGCGCATGCCTATAATCCCAGTAGCTCTGGAGTTCTGAGGCAGGAGGATCACAAGCTAGCCTCAGCAACTTAGTGAGACCCTGTCTCAAAATCAAAATTATAAAGGGGCTGGAGATGTAGCTCAGTGGTAGAGTGCCCATGGTTCAATTCTCAGTACCAAACAAACAAAATATACATATATTTCAAATGTCATTGGCATTGAGTTCTTCCATATATGCTTTTTTTTTCATAGATAGTTCAAAGGTAAATTTCTAAAGCTATTTGCAAAGCTAATATAGTCTTTGGCAGTGTAGCATGGGAATGAGCTATCTTGGATTCCTTAGTCATTTCTGTAAACATTTACTGATGCCTCATCTTCACCTGGCATTATGCTGAGTCCTGGTGATTGAGATGCAGCTAGAAGATAATTGCAACCCATGTGATGCTTTTAGTGTTGCTTACCAAAACAGTAGTTCAATATGGTTTGTTCCTGGAGATGTACATATAAATAGAGGAAGGCTTCCACCTTAAGCATGGGTTCAGGAAAGGCAACATTTGAGCTAAGATTTTTTATAGCCTGGGTAAAAATTAGTTGGGAAAAGAAGTGGTGAAGGAGAGAAAGGGAGTTCAGGGAGAGGAAAGCTATACAGAGGAAAGAGTTATGAAAGAAAAGTGTGTGTTCTAGGAAGTGTATGAGTGGTTCTGTGGCTGGGGATGGGGTGTTTAAAAGTAACCCTAGGCCAGAATGAGATTACTGAGGGTCAATAATGGGAGGTGTTTAAATTGACCCTGATGGGTTTTGGGAGGCATTCATATGTGTTTTTAAGTAGGGAAATTATTACATTTCAGTTTTGTAAAGTTTATATTGTTCGTGTGGATTATAGATCAGAGGCAGAGGATAAAGAACTAGGGAGTTAATTGTTAGAGCTGAGAAGGCCCAGAGGAAAAGCAATTTTCAAAAGAGATCATGTATGTGAAAAATGACTTGTTAACTGTAAAGCACAGCACAGTTGTCTCTTGAGGTCATTCGTTTCATTTCTTTCAGAATTGACAGACCTGTGCTGTTTCTCAGAAAAAAAAAAAAAAGATTTAAAAAGAGTTAGTTTTTGTCTGTTTTTTGTTTGTTTTTTTTTTAAATTCGCAAAGTAATTCTGGACTTGTGATGTAGCTTAGTAGTAGAGCACTTGCCAACATGTGTGAGGCCCTGGATTTGATCCGAATCACCACACAAAAAAGAAAAAAAGCTGGTTCTGTCTTTTAATTGACTTTTTAAATTACATAGGTGAAAAAACTGCAGGTGATGCTAAGGCAAGCTAATGACCAACTGGAGAAGACAATGAAAGATAAACAGGAGCTGGAAGACTTCATTAAGCAGAGCACTGAGGACTCAAGCCATCAGGTAAATGGGGTTTTAGAATGTGACTCCTAGGAATGACAGGGTAAAAATATAGTCATGTTTCTTTTGCCCTGAAGATTTGGCAGTTTTATTTATTTATTTTTGGTCGGGTCTTTTTTTTTTTTTTGACCTTTTAAAAAATTTATTAATTTTTAATTATCCAACAGAATCTATGAATATTATTTAAGAAAGAATGAGTAGAAACAATACAATGTAGATCTGATGAGCTATAAACTATTTAATATATAAAACTACTCAATATATAAAAATTATATAAATTATTCTATATTAAGAGATTAAAAACAGTCTACAGATCTAGGAATAAGATTAAAAACATGAAATAGAATTAATCACATTGGTTTTATCATCCATTTCCCAAATAAAATGGATGATAAAATGGAAAGAAAATCAGAGAAGGAGAAAAGAGTATAGAAATGGAAAGAATGAATAAATTAAACATTTTTAACATTGTTTTAAAATTAAGAAACTGACTTCATGTTTCATCTCTGATATGTTAAGTAATAAAAAGTCATCAATCTTATCCTTATAGTAACAAAAATGTCTGAAAATCAAATTGCATTTCTTGAACCCAACAATGTACTGCTAGAGCTGTCAAGTGGTATATATAATCTTGAAGAATGGCTGGAGACAGAATATGGGCTAATTTGAGATTAAGGAAACCCTGGGATACTGTAGACTTAGGGAAACCCTCGCAGTTCCACAGTTTTCCTTCCACATACCCTACCAGTTTCCCACTGAGGATTCCAGAAATACCTCATGTCTCTGATAGGATTAGGTTGTGGATTAAAAACAAAGTCAATTAAGGACAAAGTTTCAAGGAAAAATATTAGGGATATTAAAGTCAGAGATAGGAGTTAAGGTGCCAGTGGGGGTGGTATGCATTGATGAAACACTTGTGAAAGTCATAGTCCTCAGACATAGACCTACTTAAAGATTAGATAAGATTAGAAAGAACTCCTTTGTCCCATATCTGACCTGCACAACAGCAAGGATCTGGTATAATAACAGTTACAGCTGAAAGAGTTGTAATACATAGATTCTTTCTCCCTGAAGTAGTGTTTAAGGAAACTCAAAAAGTGTGATTAAAAAAAGTACAGAATGAAAACTTAAAACCTTTGTTACCTTTAGCTGCAAGCAAGCATTAAACACCAGACAAGTCCTCACCAGATAAAATAAATACTCCTGTCAGTGGCCTATTTACCTCATTTTTTATTATTCAATAAAACATGTCTGGCTTTCAACAAAAAATTACAAGACAGGTCAGAAGACATGCTAAAATGTAGTCTGAAGCTAAAAATCAGACTAAACATATAAATGTTTGAATTGCCAAGTTAAAAAAACTAACATAACTATGATTAACATGTTAAATACTCTAACGGGAAAAAAGTATACAACATGCAAAAACTTATAAACTATGTTAGGGAAAATGGAAATTTTAAGAATCAAAACAAAATTCTAGAAATCAAACATACTGAAATAGAAAGGAAGAATGCCTTCTGATGCCATCAATTAAATTATGACCATGATCTTGATGATAAGTTAATTAAAAATTTACCAAACAAAAATAACAAAGGAAATAAAAGCAACCCAAGAACTGTGGGACAATATCAAAGAATAAAGCACGCATAATTAGAATACAAAAAGAAGAAAGGAAAACAGAGCAGAAACAATATTTGAAGTAAAACTATCTGAAAATTTTTCAAAAACTAAGATGAGATAAAAAGCACAGATTTTGAGAGAATTTATCAAGTAGGATAAGTACCAAATATAAATAGATGACTAAATAAAGTAATGCCTAGTCACCTCATAACCAAATTACAAAAACTAAAAACAAAGAAAAAATTTTGAAAGAAGAAACAAAAATAATTGCCTTACTTATACAGCTATCGAAGGATAAGGATAAGAAATTCATTGGATAGCACAGTAACCAATTTTTACCTTCAGCTAATATTCCTAACACAGTCCTTTTCTCCGTTGTAGGCATAGCCCTGAGCCAACATCAGTGTGAATTCCACAATTTGAATCTTTTTAAAATTCAATCTGCCAGTCTGTCTTTTAATTGATGAGTTTAGACCATTAACGTTCAGAGTTATTATTGAAATATGGCTTGTATTCCTGTTCATTTTAGTTTATTTTTAGTTTTTAACTTGACCTGGTGTTTCCTTTAGTGTAGTTCCCCCCTTTGCCGATTTTCATTGTTTTTCATTTCTTCCTTGTAGAATATTTTGCTGAAAATGCTGTGTAGTGCAGGCTTTCTTGCTGTAAATTCTTTTAACTTTTCTTTATCATGGAAGGTTTTTATTTCATCATCAAATCTGAAGCTTAATTTTGCTGGATATAAGATTTTTGGTTTGCACCCATTTTATTTCAGAGCTTGGTATATGTTGTTCCAGGATCTCCTGGCTTTGAGGGTCTGGGTTGAGAAATCTGCTGAAATCTGAATTGGTTTCTCCTTGTATGTAATCTGCTCCTTCTCTTTTCCACCTTTTAAAATTCTATCATTATTGTGTATGTTAGGCATTTTCATTATTATTTGCCTTGGTGTGGATCTGTTGTAGTTTTGTATATTTGGTGTCCTGTAAGTCTCTTGTATTTGATTTTCCAATTAATTCTTCATGTTTGGGAAATTTTTTGATATTATTTCATTGAAGAGATTGTGCATTCCTTTGGTTTGTACCTCTGTGCCTTCCTCTATCCCAATAATTCTTAGATTGGTGTTTTCATGTTATCCCATAATTCCTGAATGTTCTGTTCATGGTTTTTTACCGTTTTCATTTTGTTGTCAATTTTATTTTCAAGATTATATATTTTGTCTTCATTGTCTGAGGTTCTGTCTTCCAAGTTCTCTAGTCTGTTGGTGATGCTTTCTATTGAATTTTTTATTTGGTGTATTGTTTCCTTCATTTCAAGGATTTCCGCTTGGTTCTTTTTCAAAGTCTCTCTTTCTTGCAGTAATCTTTTGCTCCCTGTATTTGCTCTCTAATCTCTTTGTTGGAGTGATACAATGGTTGCCTGTATTTGCTTTCTTATATTATTCTGTACTTCACAGATCATTTTAATTATGTACGTTCTGAACTCCTTCTCTGACATTTTATCTACTGTGCTATCAATGGATTCTATTGCTATAGCATCTTGGTTTGTTTGGGGCATTTTCTTCCCTTGTTTTTTCATGTTGTTCATGTGTCTTCCTCTTTAGCAATGCTGATCTGAGGTATTTCAGTTTCTACCCTATAATCGTGTAGTGTCCCTGCAGGTTACCAATACCTCACCTCTGGTGTAACTGGGCATGCAGGGACCTTCGGGATGATCTTCCTGGTCCTGGCTGTTGAGTCTAGATGGATGTAGGCAGGGACAGGCACCAGTTGGTAGATTGAGGGCGCAGTGCAGTCAGTCACCTCTTCTGCGCGTCACAATTTTGTTTTGTCTCAGATAAAAAGCTATTTTTGATCTTTTCGTGGTATCTGTTTTATAAGTTTCTTTTTTTTTAAATTAATAATCAGGTAATGTCAGTGGACTCTGATTCTTCTTCTCCCCTTTATTAGTTATTATTTGTTTATGTTGGGGATTGAACCCAGGGGTTCTACATCACTGAGCTACACCCCCAGACCCTACCTGGTTTGGTTTGGTTTTGTTTTTCAAATTTAGAGACAAGGTCTTACTAATTTGCCAAGGCTGACCTCAAACTTTTGATCTTCCTGCCTCCACCTATTCCTTTTAATAGCTGGAATTAAAAGCATCCAGCACTGTGCCCAGCTTTTTATTATTATGATCCTTAGTTATAACATTCATATAAATAATCCAATAACAGTTATATCAAGTATATCATGGATAACATCTTTGTAACCACCATTTTGATCAAGTTGAACATTAGCCAGTATCCCAGAAGCCTTTACTTAAGCCTTGCTACTCAACAGCTTCCTCTACAGAAGTAACCAGTATCCTAACACCATTAGTTTTAGTTTTGTCCATTTTCTAATTTTAAAAAGAGACATACAGTAGGTATTCTTTTGCGTTTGTCTTCCTTCACTCAACAGGGTATGAAAGTCCTGTCTTGATGCATGTAGTGGTTTAGTTATTTTGGGGGGGCGGGAGGAGGGGTACCAGAGATTGAACCCAGGGCTACTTAACCACTCCATCCATATTCCCAGCCCTTTTTAAAAAATATTTTATTATTTAGAGACAGGGTCTCGCTGAATTTTGCTTAGGGCCTCTCTAAGTTTTCTGAGGCTGTGAGCCCCTGGGATTACAGGTATATGCCATTGAGCCTGGCTAGTGGTTCATTTTTAATGTCATGTGGTTGTACTGTTGTATGGATATATCATAGTTTATCTATACTAATGTTGATGGACATTTTAGTTGTTTCCAGTTCTGGGATATTATGAATAATGCTACTTTGAAATTTCTGTATAGGGTTTGGTGAACATGTTTCTTTTAGGTATGTATCTAGGAGTAGAATATCTGGATCAGAATGCTCAAAATAGCCAGACATAGTGGCAGATGCCTGTAATCCCAGTTACTTAGGACTGAGGAGGGTTAAAATTCAAGGCTAGCCTTGGCAATTTAGCCAAACCCTGCCTCAAAATCTCAAAAAACAAAAAAAAAACCCAAAAAACCCCGAAACACAGCTAGAGATATAGCTCAGTGGTAAAGTACTCCTGGGCTCAATCTCTAGTATTGCAAACAAAAAAAGGTCAAAATATATAATTTCAACTTTAGTAGATAAAAATATCCATCTGTTTTCCAAATTGGTTATACCAATTTATACTCTCACTAGTGATATATATGAGAAGAACCCAAGTATTGAAAAACTTCATTTTGTTACTTTAATTATAGTCATTTTGGTGGATGTGTAATAAATGATATTTCACTGTGGCTTAGTTTACATTTCTTTGATGGCCACTAGGTTATTTTGCATTTTTCATGTTTAGTGACTATTGGGATATTGTGTGCATACACGTGCACGAGTGAGCGAGCGAGCAGGAGAGAGAAAATGAAAGAGACTTCTACTCAAGTCCTGTGCTCTTTTATCTTTTTTGGTGGTTCTTGATTTGCTTGGTGTTCTTTATATGATCTCATTAGAGCCTTTCCGTTATATGTGCTGCATACATTTTCTACTCAGTAGCTTATGTACTTAAATAGTACCTTGATGAGTAGATGTTCTTAATTTTAATGTAGTCAGATTTACTGATATTTATGGTTATTGATTTTTTATTTTTGTCCTTTGATGGACCTTTATTTTATTTATTTGTTTATATGTGGTGCTGAGTATCGAACCCAGAGTCTCACACATGCTAGGCAAGCGCTCTACCACTGAGCTACAACCCCAGTGTAGCTGTCCTGATTTTTAAAAGAATTTTTTCTTATACTGTAATTATGAAGATATTTTCATATTTTTGCTTATAGAAGTTGCATTGAATGAAGTTGTTCAAAATAAATAAAAAATTATTTAGGTGGTCAGTTTGTGTATCATCTAGTGAAAAGATCATCTTTTCCCCATTGCCCTATAAGGTCATCTTTATCATTTATCAAGTGTATATATGTGTGGGTTAATTTTAGGACTTTATGTTCCATTGGTGTGATTTATGTATTTATTTATTTATTTTGGTACTGGGGATTGAACTCAGAGGTACTTGATCACTGAGCCACATCCCCAGCCCTATTTTGTGTTTTATGTAGAGACAGGGTCTCACTGAGTTACTTAGCACCTCACCGTTGCTGAGGCTGGCTTTGAACTCGCGATTCTCCTGTCTCAGCCTCCCAAAGTGCTGGGATTACAGGTGTGGGCCACTGCACCCGGCTCCATTGGTTTGTTTTTGTTTTGATTTTTTTTTTTTTTTTAATGTGCTGAGGATCGAACCCAGTGTCTTACCCACGCTAGGTGAGCACTCTCCTGCTGAGTCACAGCCCCAGCCTTGTCTGTCTGTTTTTGTGCCAAATTCTATACTGATTTACAATAAAATTTTTACTTAGTTCTTTTTTGTTTTTATTTCTCTACTGAGAGCTGTCTTTTCATTCATTTCAAAGTATTTACCTTTACCTCATGAAGCTTAGTTATAGTAGCCGCTTCAACATCTTTGATAATTCCAACTTGGATCATGTGGTTTGGCATCTGTTGATTTTCTTTCCTATTGAGCATTGGTCACATTTTCCTTGTTCTTTCTGTGTCAAGTATATTTATAGTGTCTTAGGAATTAGGAATATTTTATTATGAGATCTGGGTTCTGTTAAAATCCTCTGGAGAGTGTTGATGGTTTTGTGTTGTTTTGTTTTAGGAGGTTTCAATGCCCAAATTCTCTCTTTTATTTATTTATTTATTTTAATTTTTTTTTTTTTTAAATCTGTTCGTTTTAGTTATACATGATAGTAGAATGTATTGGCATACATACATGGAGTATAACTTCCCATTTTTGTTATTGTACATGATGTGGAGTTATACTGGTTGTATATTTGTATATGAACATAGGAAATTTATGTACAATTTATTCTACAGTCTCTCCTATTCCCATGCCCTCTCCTTTCCCTTTATTCACCTTTGTCTATTCCAGTGAACTTCTGTCCCTCCCCCCTTATTGTGAGTTAGCATCCACATATCAGAGAGAACATTTGGCCTTTGGTTTTTTGGGGGATTGGCTTATTTACTTTGCATGACAGTCTCCAGTTCCATCCATTTACTGGCAAGTGCCATAATTTCATTCTTCTTTAAGGTTCAGTAATATTCCATTGTGTATATGTTCCACATTTTCTTTATCCATTCATCTGTTGAAGGGTACCTAGGTTGGTTCTATAGCTTAGCTATTGTGAATTGAGCTGCTATAAACATTGATGTGGCCATGTCACTGGAGTATGCTGATTTTAAGTCCTTTGGGATATGCTGAGGAATGGGATAACTGGGTCAAATGGTGGTTCCATTCCAGGTTTTCTGAGGAATCTCCATACTGCTTTCCAGTGTGGTTGCACCAGTCTGTAGTCTGCCCAGCAATATATGAGTGTTCCTTTTTCCCCACATCCTTGCCAACATGTATTGGTACTTGTATTCTTGATAATTGCCATTCTGGCTGGAGTGAGGTGAAATCTCAGGTAGTTTTAATTCTAAGTTCTGTTCTAATTTCTTTTAATTGGTAATTTCTCTAATGCCTGTTCAGTTTCCAAAGCCTTTGTTATGCTACTTTGAGTCTGGTCTTGTATGCCAAATCATGGGTGAGTATAGGACTTTTGCTGGCTCATATTTATAATTTGAGGACCCCCTTTCTAGTTCTCATCTCTCTGAGATTACCCCTATGCTCTCTAGCACACAGAGAGCCTATACTTGGCAGTGTGGCCAGAAAGTCTTATCTGCTATCCTGCTGCAGCTTCACAACTAGGACTGCCCTCAGACTGAAGCAGTGAGAAAGTGGGGAAAAAAAAGAGCAAGGAAACAGGAAACTCTTTCCTGTATTTATTGCTTTTTCTGGTTTTGATTGTTCTTCCTAATCTGTGTGCTTTTGTCTATTTTTCATGGTCCCCAGGAATTGCTTTTTGTATTTTTATCCAGAGTCTTTACTTGTAATCAGCGAGAGAAAGATCATAGTGGCAAAGTCCCATCTCAGACAGCACCAGAAGTCTTGATTTGCTCACATTTAGTTTCTCAGAGATATCTTTTTCTTTCTGCTTTCTTTCAAGATGGACACTTTTGCCAGTATTAGAATTCTCAGCACTTATGCTATTTTCTTTTCAGCACTTCGAGGTTATTAATCCATTGCTTCTGGCTTCCATGTTTCTGGTGAGAAGTCAGCTATTGGTCTTTTTTTTTTTTTTTAATACTTTTTTAGTTGTAGGCAGACATAATACCTTTATTTTTATTTTTATGTGGCGCTGAGGATTGAACCCAGTGCCTCATCCACATTAGGTGAGTGCTCTATCGCTGAGCCACAACCCTAGCCCCAGCTATTGGTCTTATTGTGGCTTCTTTAAAGCTAAAATGTCATATTTCCTAGCTATTTTGAAGATGTTTATTTTGTCTTTTGTTTTACTTAGCTACACCTAGGTATATTTTTCCTGTTTGGGGTTCACAGTGTTTCCTGAATCTGAGTTGATGTCTTATATCATAATTGGAAAATTCCCAGTCATTACATCTCTTTAAGAGCTTGCTTTTGTTGAACAGTACACAAAGTGAAGTTCACACATCTCAAGTGTATAGTTTGATGAATTTTAACATGTGAAATATATTACCAGGATCATCATCCAGATTAAGATTCAGATCATTTCTCATACACCTCATGCCCTTTCCTGGTCAGTACATACTCCACCTGCCTGCATATAGAGGTGGCCAGTATTATGAATTTTGACACTGTTTCAGTTATTGCTTGTCCTTGAACTTTATGT
This sequence comes from Geosciurus inauris, assembly GCA_004024805.1. Lineage (NCBI taxonomy): Eukaryota > Metazoa > Chordata > Mammalia > Rodentia > Sciuridae > Geosciurus > Geosciurus inauris. Next base: position 116,617 of record PVHX01002651.1, on the reverse strand, counting down.
AATCGGAACTGTTTAGTGTATCGCCTTTAGTATCTTGTTTCTTTGATCTTCATCATGTCTCTTCATCCATACTGTTCTCTGTGTTAGCAGTTATTTTTAATGCTTTGAATATTCTCTTATATTGATAAAATTGAGGGACATTTGGGTTGTTTCTGATTTTTGACTGTCAGGTTTTCTATAAATATTCTTGTACATATTTTTTTGGTACACATGTGGGCTCATTTCTCTTGAGTACATGTTGAATTTAGAAGTAAAATTACAAGGTTGTTGCATAGGCTTATTTTTCAGCTGTCCTAGATATTTCCACAGGTTGTTATTTCTTTAAATGTGTATATTAGACTTTCTCATTTCCTCTATGTACTTTTTAACTTCTATATTTTCCATTGTCTTATCTTTGTTTATTTTCTTGAAATCCATTGTTTTTAATGCACTAATTTTTCCTTCAAATTGATCTTTTCTGTAAACTCATCCATTGAATTTTTAATTTAGATAACTTATTTTTTTCAAAATAATAATTTATTTTTTTAAAATAAAATTTATTTTTTTATTTTTTTCAAATATTCCATTTGGTTAGTCTTCATTAGTTCTCTGGCAGTTCCAATTTTTGTCTTTTAAATCTTTAAAAAAGTTAAGTGTCTAATAACTTACATATCTGGTAATGTAGACCTATTTCTTTTGTCTGTTTTTAAGTATATTTCCTTCTGTACTTACATTTGAGTGCTGCACATTGTATGTAAAAAGGTTGTTGAAATAATAATAAAGCCTAGGATGATGTCATTTTCCTTATGAGAGGGAGGCCTAGTGGTACTCACAGTGCTGAATCACTTTAATCTAATTATAGGAATCAGGATTATATATAGTTATGAAGGTTAGATTATTTAAAATTGTTCCCTTTCCCTAGGGTGTGGCCCTCTGGATATCCAACCCAAGTGTGGGATGTTTACTAGGGCTCCCTTTGCTTGATAGGTCCTGGGCTCTTCACTTTTGCTACCCTATTCTGGGGTTCTTAGACATACTGCTCAGCATCTGAGTGTGTCATGTCTGTTTCTTCTGAAGTGGGCACATACTTCTAGAGAACTATTTCAGATCCTATACTCTTCCATATGTCTTTAGCTTGGTCCCTGGCTCTGGGATTTGTTGTTGTTAGTTTTCCAGTGTCTTCAAATAATATATTTTATCATTTTATACAGTTTTTCTGATTCTCAAGTAGGTTGGTTGGTTCATGCTCCCTAATCTGCCACTATTAGAATTCAGACAGTAATCATTTTAAAAACATATAGACAAATGATTTCCATTTGTATCATACTTTTAAAGTCATCATTTTTCAAATAATCACCTCCTTAGGAACATTAAAACTAATTCAGAGGTGTTAATTCAGTGATGTTAATTGTATATGTATTGCCCTTCATTAATCTATCTTAAAAGATTGTAGCTAGTTTAGAAAAGATTGATTTTTTTCCCCTTGATATGTGTACCTTTTGTGTGGAAACAGCTCCAATTTTTTATTGATTTTTAAAACAATTTTAGTCTTTTGAAAAATATCTGTGACTAGTTCACATGGGTTCACATCTGTCTAGAGAGTCATATGATGCTATTTGGTCATGGCAGCACATGACTCAGAGCTGCCTTGGGTTATCTGAAAGGTTGATGCTTTACATACAGCACACGAGCATGTATCTGTTAAAAGGAGAGATGAATGGTTACCACAGACCAGTAAAATATCAATTCTGAACCCAGCATAATCAGAAGATGGCAGGGCTAGTTTCAGAATAACTAATTTACTAACTGTATATTTTTCATGTTTGCATTTTGTTTAAGATCTCTGCACTTGTCCTAAGAGCCCAAGCATCAGAGATCTTACTTGAAGAGTTGCAGCAGGGCTTTTCCCAGGCAAAGAGGGATGTTCAAGAGCAGATGGTAAGTCAACATTTTAAATACATGTTACATATATCTGTTTCTTTTCTATCTGAAATCATTTGATGTGACTTTATCACCCTGCTGAAAGTTACTGTTATATTCTACAGAGCCTATGGAATGAAAGTAGTAGACAAAATACTGCAAAGGTATCTTCCCTTTTTTTTAATGAACCTCACCCTCCTCCTCAATCTCTCATCTTTATTTAACATAATTTATTTTTCTGATTTGGGAAACTTAAATACAATAAAGTGTGGACTGATGTTTAATTTTCAATTCCCAAACACAAGCTAAAAAAATTGAAATCTCTCATGAGTTTTGGCTGGTGCAGGTTTTTGAATAGTCATTGTTCTTTTCCTGGACAGCTAATTTACTTCAGATAAGTTCAGTAATTTTGTGGGGATTATGAAAAAATATATATCTGTTGTGAATTAGGGGAACTTTCTGAAGGCCATCATTTCTGAAAGGGATGAAAGCAGAGAGCTTTAAGAACAAGGGTTGGCTGGAGCCTTTGCAGAGTGGTTCCCAGGCTCAGGCCCTCATCACCAGCCTGGCTGTATTTGCCTCATTCATCCTTTTTCTCAAAGTTGGAACCCTGTATCTGGTAGGCTGGGTAGATTATGACAGAGTTGGTACTGCTGGCATGATCATACAAAGCTGCTTCTTACTAAGCTCTTCTAGGGCTGACAGTTTATTTTTAAATTTTTTCCCACATTTATTGGTGCATAATTATACATAATAGTGGGATTTATAGTTACATATTCATACATGCATATGACATAACAATATAATTTGGCCAGCATTTCCCCATTCCCTCTCCTCCTTCCCCCTTCATGCTTCCTTTACTGGTCTCACTTAGATTTTCATGAGGTCCCTACTTCCCACTTTCTTTTCCTTTTCCTGTCTAGTTTCAGGGATGACTGGTTAAAAAAAATAAAAAAGAAGATAGAAACAAAAAGCTATAGGTGGAATGGTAATGCTTTGTTTTGATTTGCATTCAGCCCATGTCTGGAATGGCCTTTGAGCAGATCCCTGAATCCTGGCCCTGTTGGTTGGGAAGACTCATCCTAATCATTGACTGGAGAGTTCAAATTGTTTCTCTAATTAGAGACAGGATATAGAAGTTGTTAAATGGTGACAAGGTTTCCTGCTGTGGTCCCCTTGCATCTTCTTCCTCTTGTCTTTTGGAGCCCCTCTTTCTTTGCAGACACTTTTCAGGTTGATTCCACTTTAAACAAGTATGTTGCAGGTGACATTGGAGAATTGTTGAAACTAAGGTTGAGGTCTTATTAACTACAGTCTTTTATCATTTTCTCAAAATTAGCATGAATAGTTCTTATGCTGAGATAGAAGCTCAATCTCTCAGACCCCTGCAGAGTGACTATAGTAGGACTTGGAAATCTTTATGTTTTCCCCTAATATTTTTATTTGAAAAATTTCAAACTTGTAGGGAAGTTTATGAAATCAACTCTTGAAAGACCTTCATGTCAGTACACCAGTTGCTACCTCAGTGCACTTGCTGTGTGCATTCGGTGTATCATATGTGCTTATGTATGTTGTGGTTTGTGTTTCTGCTGAGCTATTTGAAATTAAATTGTAGACATCATGATACTCCTAAATATCTCAATATGTATCTCCTAAGAACAAAGATGTTTGACATGACTACAATACTTATTACATTCTTAAAGTTTAGTTAATTGTCCCTAATATTTCTTAGTTTTTTTTTTTTTTTTTTTTTTTTTTTTTTTTTTTGGTGTGGTTGTAACTTGTTTTTCAACTTTTTGGTTCAGGAACCAATCAAGGATCAAATATTGCATTTTGTTATCATGGTACTTTAGTCTCCTCTAATCTAGAACAGATCCCTTCCACCTTTTAATGACGTTAATGTTTTTGAAGAGTCCAGTCTAGTTGCCTTGTAGAATGTTTTAAGCTAGTTGTCTTGCAGAATGTATATGTCTCATTCTTTCCTCATGATTAAGTTCAAGTCAGACATTTGGCAAGAATATTACCTAGATGAGGGCTGGAAATATCGCTCAGTTGGTAGAGTGGTTGCCTCGCATGCACAAGGCCCTGGGTTCAGTCCCCAGCACGCACACACACACACACACACACACACACACAGAATATTACCTAGATGAAATGATTCAGTGGGAAGTATATAACATCATGAGGCACATAATTATGGGTAGTTCCATCATTGGTGATGTTAAGTATGATTAATTGGTTAAGGTGGAGATAAAAGAGTTTCAGGCTATATTAGTATTGCTGTTAGTTAACTTACCAAGTAAAATTTAACATTTCTTTATAGTTTTTCCCTGTAGAATATATCCAAGGTAAAGGATTACAGTTTGGGTACTGTATTCAAAAGTTATTTGAGCTGAATTTTCTTTTTGGTTGTATTATCATTTTGTTACATAGTTAGTTCCCTTTGTTTCTATTTGTATTACATTTTCAGATGTGCTCTTTTATTTTTTTAAATATTTTTATTAGTTGTTGATGGATCTTTATTTTATTTATTTATTTATATGTGGTGCTGAGAATTGAACCCAGTGCCTCACACATGCTAGGCAAGCGCTCTACCACTGAGCCACTACCCCGGCCTGTGCACTTTTGTTTCTTGATTACTTTTCTTAAAAAATATTTAGCCTGGTTAACAAAACTATAAATGTGTATACTTAGGTCTCTCTTCTCTTCCCTATCCCTTTCACCCAATTTCCAACTGCTCCCATACATAATCATTTCAATTTGTGTTTGGCTTATCTTTCTGTTTTTTAAATTTATTTTTATTTTTTATTTTTTGGTACTGGGGAATGAACCCAGGGGTACTTAACTGTAGAGCTACATCTCCAACCCTTTCTATATCTTTTTTTAAATTTTGAGACAGAGTTGCTCAGGGGCTTGCTGAGTTGCTGAGGCTGGCTTTGAACTTGTGATTCTACTGCCTCAACCTCCTGAGTCACTGGGATTGCAGGCATGTGCCACTGCGCACAAGTACTTTTTGGTTTTTTAATACAAGGAAGAGAGAGAGGAAGAAAAAAAGAGAAACACTTATTTTCTTCATTTTCTTTTTTCATATCCAAAAGGTAGTAGGATGTTAATAGTTAGTTATAAATGGATGGAAAATGATCATAAAACACAGCTGATTGTAGCCTAAAGAAAATAAGAGCCAGTGGAGTTTAACCAAAATTTGTTCATGATCTTAACTGTCTGCCTGCAGCCTGTTTGTCCTTCAGAATGCCACTCATTCATTACCTCCTCTTCCTTCCCCTAATTAGGTACCCCTTTGTTCTTTCATTGCTCAGTAGGTTTTTGTTATAGCACTTCCTTTAGTATACTTGTCTTCTCTACTTGACCTTTAGCTTTTCCAAAGTAAAGTCGGTCTCTCTCTTTTGTCTTTACATTTCCCATGGGCAGAAAAACATCTACCACAGAGTAGTAGCTGCTGAATAAAAAAGTTAGATGATTGAGTAATCTACATTATATATACCCTTATGGCAAATGATTTAGGATTAAAAATTAGCAGAAATGAAATACTTTTATAGAACAATAGCTTCTACTCAAATTAGCTAGAATAACTTTTATATTGATACAAATTAATACGAAATATCTAAAATTATTTTACACATGAACAAGCAGAAGAAATATAAGCATATTTTATTTTAAGAATGAGCTTCTCAAGGGCCATGTTAACTGAGCTTAGATCCTCTTGATGGCTTGTAGCATTGGGACTGCTGGGACATTCACAGTTATCCTGGATTTGAATAGACGTATATGTAATAGAAGAGGAAGACACTGCTTTTTATTTCTCCACACTTCCTGTTGAACACGTCATAAGGACATAGGAGTTGTCTTAGAGGACATACTCCATTTGATAAGGTCTTTTTCTTCCCTTCCTTCTCTTCCTTTTCCTGGTGATTGAACCCAGAGGCCCTTAACCATTGAGACACATCCCCAGTCCTTTTTAAATTTTAAATGTTTGAGACAGGGTCTCATTAAGTTGCTTAGGGCCTCGCCAAGTTGCTGAGGCTAGTCTTGAACCTCTTACCTCAGCCTCTGAAGCTGCTAGGATTACAGATATGCACTAACTACCATGTCCAGCTCTCAGCCCTTTTTATTCTTTGAGACAGTATCGCTAAGATACCCAGTCTTGAATTTGTGATCTTCCTGCCTCTGCCTCCCAAGTAGCTGGGATTATAGGCCTATTTTGCTACACTCCCTCATAGAGGCCTTGATTCTATTGGTCACTTCCACTGAGCTGGAGATCTTGGTCTTCTGTAGTCCAGAGAGATGGGGGCAGGGGGAGAAACTGATTGTTTTTGAGCTATTGATAGAAATATGGGAGAATGAGCTTAGTTACTTGCCTCATTGCCTGTCTCCTTGTTGAGGACAAAAGCTGCAAATCAGAAAAAAATTCTGAGCTGCTCTTTATAAGTCTTCCCAAACTTTATTACATACCCCTCCATCCTCAAACCTCATTGGATTTGGCCTTGTTTTTCTCTGGTCTGGCTATCACCAGACTGGAATTACTTTTCTGGCTATTATTAGTATCTATTTCTATTTCAGGCAGTGCTGATGCAGTCACGGGAACAAGTTTCAGAAGAGCTGCTGAGGTTACAGAAAGACAATGACAGCCTCCAGGGAAAGCATAGCTTGCATGTATCCTTACAACAAGCAGAAGACTTTATCCTCCCAGACACGATAGAGGTAATATATATCCTGTGTGATTCAAAATGTAAACAAGTATGTTTTTTGAAATGGCTGTAAATTCTTTTTTAAAACAATTTTATTGAGATAATTCATCTACCAAATAATTCAATCTTTTAAAGTGTACAATTCAGTGTTTTTTAGTGTATTCACAAAAAGTATAGCCACTATGACAGTCACTTTTAGAACATTTTCATCACCTAAAAAAAACCCCAAAAAACAAAAAAACCCTTACCCTTCAGCCAACTACTTAACCAACTACTAATCTACTTTCTATCTCTATAGATTTCCTTATTCTGGCCTTTGATGTGAATGGAATCATACCATATTCCATAGTATTTTGGGTCTGACTTCTTTCACTGGGCAGCACTTTATTTCTTCAGTGACTGAATAATACTCCATTGTATGGATGTTTTATCTGTTGATGGAGATTTGGGTTTTTTCCATTGGGGGCTGTTAAAAATAATGAATAAACATCCACATGCAGATTTTGGTATGGACATGTTTTCATCTCTCTGGGTATATACCTTGTAGGGGAATTGCTGGGTTATGTGGGAACTCTGTTCAAATCATTGGAATCCTTAAACTGTTTTCTAAAGCAGCAGCATAGAACCATCGTGTTTTCCCATCAGCAGTGTGTAAGGGCTTGGATTTCTCCACATCTTTACCAACACTTGTTATTTCATTTTTTGATTATAGCCATCTTAATGAGTTTGAGATGGTAACTCATTGTGATTTTCATTTCCATTTTCTTTTTTTTTTTTTTAGATGTTGATGGACATTTATTTTTTCTTCATTTATATGTGGTGCTGAGAATTGAACCCAGTGCCTTGTACATGCTAGGCAAACGCTCTACCACTGAGCCACAACTCCAGCCCTCATTTCCATTTTCTTAATGACCAGCTGTATTAAACATCTCTTCATGTACTTATTGGCCTTTTCTATATCTTCCCTAGAGAAATGTTTATTTAGATCCTTTGCTAATTTTAAAATTAGATTGTCTTTTTCTTACTGAGTCATAAGAGTTCTTTATGTTATCTAGATATAAGTCTTGGTATGAGATATGATTTGCTGATGTTTTCTTCCATTTGAGGGGTTGTCTTTTTTCATTTTCCTAGTGGTATCCTTTGAAGCACAAAAGATTTTAATTTTAATAAAGTTTGTCTGTTTTTCTACTGTTCCTTGTGCTTTTGGTGTCATGTGTAAGAATCCTTTGCCAAATTCAATATCTATTTATTCAGAACCAGATGGAAAGAATGCCAGAAATTAAATGTTTGTAGTGGTCACCATGTTGGCTCCTTACATTTATTTTTTTGTCTAGCTCTTTTTTAAAAAAATTTTTTAAACCTTTATTTTATTTATTTATGTATTTTGTATGTGGTGCTGAGGATCGAACCCAGTACCTCAGGTGTGCGAGGTAAGCACTCTACCACTGAGCCATGACCCCAGCCCCTTTTTGTCTAGCTCTTAATAGGTCATATTACACTCACCATCTTTCTGTTCATAAAGAAGATACTTTGGGGTCACTTACATTGTTCTGTGGTTGGGTGAATCTGGGCTACAAAATCAGTTTCCTTCAGAAATTTGTCCCTTCAACTTGATCCTATTTTCATACCCTTTTTTTTTTTAAATTTTTATTTCTAGATATTTGAACATATAAAAATGATCTTCTTAGACTAAACCTACTAAACTCTATAAGCAGTACAGGCAAAAATGAGATTTCTTCGAGCAATTTCAAAGTGAAGTCAAAAAATATTGTCTGTAAGGTCCTTTTTTCTTTTGTATCTTAAATTATAATTGTTTAAAAGTATTTAAAAATCAAACATTACATAAGTTTCCCTTAATCTTGCTCTGTAGATTCAACATCTATAATTTGGACTTCATTCTTTTTTCTTATGCACATGTTAACATTATTGTTATCTTTTACTTTTATTTGATAGTTTATAAAGATTCAGTTGTTTATCTTGCCTTTTTCCCCATGCAGTCCCCTCCCCCCGCTTGTGCTCTAGTTCAGGGTTCCTGGCTCTACAGGAGACCCTTCCTCTTTCTCATTAGAAGGTCTTGAGAATCTGTGTGCTTTGCTATTAGCTTAAAATCACTGTAATATCACCTGCTGCCTCTGTTGTTACACTTTTCTCTTTTGGCAGGAAAGATTTCTCTATTCTGTGTTCTCTAGAGACTTTTTATTCCTAGATTTAAAAAGTTATCTAAAAATACCAGTTTTTACTTTACTGTTGCTTTAGGATATAATTGGAAATATTTCTAGAAGAAGACAGAACTAAACTTTAGGGGGGAAGTAAGATTCAAACTGAATTTATTACAGAAAAACAACTGATCACTTTAGAAGCATCCTTTGCTACTTAGCTCTGGCCTGACATAGTATTTTGCCTATGGTAGATGTTCAGTTTAAATGAATAAATAGATAAGTAAATTTTATTCTCTTAGAGTTCACACTTACTCCTGAAGGTTTTTGTTTTCCTTCACTTAAGCTATTATTTCTAGTGAACCTAGAATTGTAAGTCACCTAACATTTTAATTATTTTGCTTATGAAATAGACTGAGGGAAACATGTAGTTCACAACACACATTTTTGGCTGGAATTGTCTTTATTCTGAAACATTTTGGGTGTTAACATGACATAGCATGTGCCTTTGAAGTCCTATGTGGGTTAAAGATCAAAGTCTTAATTTTTGAATCATTTAGAACAATATCTGAAATTCTGGTTGTAGAAGACCTTTTGTTTCTTTGCTTTATTTCCTTTCACCCTCAGCAAACCTAATAACCACTATTTTCTTGAATGTAGGTGCTCCGGGAATTGGTATTAAAATACCGTGAGAACATCATTCATGTGCGGACAGCAGCAGACCACATGGAAGAAAAGCTGAAGGCTGAGATACTTTTCCTAAAAGAGCAGATTCAAGCAGAACAGTGTTTAAAAGAAAACCTTGAAGAAACTCTGCAGCTAGAAATAGAAAACTGCAAGGAGGAAATAGGTGAAGATAAAAGTGATGTAGTGTAGAACTGATTACTAAATATAACTTTTCTTTTTTTCTTCTTATTGGGGGTGGGTAGTAGTGGTACTGGAGATTTAACCCAGGGGTGCTATACCACTGAGCTATAACCTCCAACCCTTCATTATTTTTATTTTGAGATAGGGTCTCACTAAGTTGCTGAGGCTGGCCTAGAATTTGGGATCTCCTACTTTAGCCTCCCAAATCACTGGGATTAAATAAAACTTTTCTGATTGTGAAAATTAATACTTGGTCATGGGGTGTGGAAGACAGGAAAGTATAGGAAAAAAGTAAGACTCAACCCATTTTTCCAGATGTTTTGATATATCTAGTAATGGCAACTAACAAACCAAAAACAAAACAAAACAAAATGTGTTTTTTAGGAGCTCTGATGACCTCTCTTTGTCAGTTACTAACAGCAAACAACACTGGAATACAGGCCACCAGGAATGGGATTAGATGGGTGGTATTTCCATGCAGAACTTTGATGTGTTAACTACTAGGAGTATCTTTCCCCCTGACAGATGTGGATACTTGATGAAGAGGTAGTTTATAATAGTGTCCATTCATGTGGACTCTGCCTTTACCTGAGCTTGATTATGATGCTGCTTGGTTGGGGATAGTTTTGAGAAAGGACCTTTTCTCCCATGTTCAGTATATATTTGAGTCCTTTGGTGTAGTTTAAGAAAAAAAGTTAATGCACAATAATAGATGATTGCTAATATTTCTTCCTTTCCCCCCTGCAGCTTCCATTTCTAGTCTAAAAGCTGAATTAGAAAGAATAAAAGTAGAAAAAGGACAGGTGAGTCATAAGTTTAAAATTAATTCTGTCAGCAACCAGTTGTTATTTAATCTGTTTTAGAGCTGAGGAATAAAGAATAGTTGAGCACCATACCTGCCTTTAAGGAACTTCTGTTTAGTAGGAATACATTGGGACAACAATAAAGCACATTTATTGAGAGCCTGTTGTGTGTCAGGCTGTGTTGACTGGAGGAGGTACAGGGAAGAGGAAGACTTGACTGTGGCCTGGAGTCTCCATCATCATGGGAAACAGGCAGGTGTGGTCCTGACATAATGTATGCATAAACTATAGTAAGAATGTGTAGAAAAACTTTTCTAAATAGGACATGCTTTCTAGCTGGCTTAGAGTCCTCTTCTAGACAATAGCAATACCTGTGGCAGGTGACCCCATTTAGTTCCTGGCCACCTCATTCCTTTATTTGGAGACCTTGGCCTCCACTCTAATCTCCTTGGCCACAGTTTTCATCTTCCTAGTCTTACTCCTGCAGGCCCTTCTGGGTACTCCCTCCAGTCCTTCATTTCCCTTAACTTTTAACTTTTCCTTTCTCTTGGATTAAATAACTCCTTCATGGCTTTCTTTCCTTGCAAGCTGCAACTTAAATGCCTTGCCTCTTCAGCTAGTCTCCCATGTACACTCTCCAGTCCCCAGATTCCTTGTCCTTATGCTGCCCTCATTGAACTACTGCTTAACTCTGGCTTACACCTGGGGTCCCAGGCAACTGATGTCATCAATTCTGCTCATGCTGTTAGATGGGCTTCTGGTACTCCCAGTCAGCCTTCCATTTGTCCTACAGTGTGTCTCTTCCATCCCCCGTGGGGGCTGTTTCAGTCATCATCACCTCAAATCCTTCACACTCAGCAGATGCTGAGCTCACTCCACAGTCATAAGGCAGGGCCATCTTCAGTCTCCTCAGTCACTTGATTTCCTGCTCTTATTCTAAGCCCTCTCTCTTGTTTCTTGAGAAAATGATGACCTGTTTCTCACCATGGTACATCACTGCATAGGTGGTTTGACTGAATCCCCCTCATGTTTTCCAGCCTTCCACTCTCAGTCTTGGGCTCTTTATTGATCTTTCCTATTACTCACAAATATGTTCAGGTGTCTCCCATTAAAAGGGAAGAAGTTTCTCTTTGGAGTTCTCTCAAGCTACCTTTCTTCTCTTGACTGCCACAATTTTTGTTTTTAGTTCTTGTGATCGTGTCCTCTGCCTTGCATATGCTAGGCAAGCCCTCAGCTACATCCCAGCCCTTGTTTAGTTTTATTTTGAGACAGGGTCTCACTAAGTTGCCCAGGCTTGCCTTGAACTCTGGATCTTAAGCTGTCCTGCCTCAGCCTTGCAAGTAGCTGGAACTACAGGCATGCCCGGCTTTTGTGCAACATCTTTTTTTTTAAGCTATTGGGAATTGAACCTAGGGCCTCACACATGCTAGGCAAATACTCTACCACTGTACCACTGAGCTATACTCCCAGCCCTTTTTATTTTGAGGCAGGGTCTCCCTAAGTTGTTCAGGCTGGCCTTGAACTTGTGATCCTCCTGCTTTGCTGGAATTTTATAGGTGTGTGCCACTGTTGTTGGCTTGCTGACACTCTTAAAGAGGGACCTCACAGGCAATCCTTACCAGCTGCAGCTGCAGCCTGCTTCTGACTCTGCCTCCACTTGGTTACTATGATTGTACTATAGAGATGACCAGTGCTCAGGGCTGGTAGTGTGGCTCAGTGGTAGACTACTTACCCAGCATGAGAGAGGCCAGAAAGCAGGGGTGGGAGTGGGAGGAGGGAATGAACAGTGCTCAGATAAACCTCATCATTTTACTCTACTGTCACCTGTGTGGGTTCAGACTCACTTCTCACCTTATCTATTTCAAGAGCTTGTTTCCTAGCTGTGGTGGTACACATCTGTAATTCCATTGATTTGGGAAGCTGAGGCAGGAGGATCACAAGTTCAAAGCCAGCCTCAGCAACTTAGTGAGGTCCTGTCTCTAAATAAAATACCAAAAAAAAAAAAAGTTGGTTTCCTGTCTGCAAAATTTAGCATCTTGAAATTCATCTCTATATTAAAAGCAAGGTGATCTTCAAAAAATTTACAAATTTGACTATGGCCTCTCTGATTGAAACCCCTCCAGTGGCTTCCTTTATCCACTGGACCAAGCTGGTATTCCTTAGCCAGCCAGAGATCTCTTCTTGCCTCTCCAGCCCTGACATTGCTATGGGTAAGAACCTACCACCTTTCCTGAAGGCATTTTTATGCATGCCACCCATTCCCTCTTTTTTGAATATCTCTGTCTCTCATCTCCCCATTTTTCTTCCTCTATAAACATTTTCATCTTTTAAGATTCAAGCTGCACTTCTTCTAGGAAACACCTCCCAAATTTTCTAGCAGAATTAAGTACTTTTTCCTTCTTCTGTGTTCACATGCCATAATTATTTACATATCTGGCTCTCCTGATTTCTCCATTTCTAGGACTTAGAATATGGTAGGTACCCAATAAATAGTTAATGAAAGAATAGTTCTGGAAGAAAAAACAGAATCCAGACATTAAAAGGTGAGAAGTACATTCCAAACATAGCCTGCAGGCTTCTCTAGGCAGCATGCTCTGGCCTATAGGGAGTTTGTGAGGTTCAGCTTTTTCCTTTTTAATTTTACAGTTGGAGTCCACATTTAGAGAGAAGTCTCAACAGCTTGAGAGTCTTCAGGAGATAAAGATCAATTTGGAAGATCAGTTAAAGAAAGAGACTGCTGCTAAGGTGATTTTTTTTTTTTTAAAATATTTTTTTTAGTTGTAGATGGACACAATGTCTTTATTTTATTGCTTTGTATGTGGTGCTGAGGATCGAACTCAGGGCCTCACGCATGCAAGGCAAGCGCTCTACCGCTGAGCTACGATCCCAGCCCTAAGGTGATATTTTTGTGGTCATTCTACTTAAAAAGGCTAAGAATGTAGGATCACATCTTACTTGTTTATAAAACCAAACCAGTATTGCTGCTATGGAATATCACTTTCTGAAAGTAGGGAAGACTAGCTGCTTGCAAAAAGAAAATGAATTGAATTAGAGTTGGAGTAAATCTTCATTCTGCCTGCCCTGGAGGCCTGTCCTAGGCTTTAGTGGGCCAGACTGGCCATCAGGACCATTGAACCAAGCTTGGACAATGCCCAAGTTAGAAACATACTTTGAAATGTTCATTTCATTTGAATGATATGTCAGATCATATGACTGAATTGAGCCACATTGATTGCCTGAATTGATTGGTCCAGTTAGAATAGAAGGGCATGTGGCTAATTGTGGGGGGAGTTGTTTAGAAACCATGTTAGTGAGCTGTGGGGTCAGACATTTAAGTGAGAAATGCTCTGTTGGTGTTGTTCCAGTTGTCTTTGGAAAGGCAACAGTTCACATCCTGCTGAAGTTTTGCGCTGTAAGGAAGACTGGGGCGTATTTACTGAGAATTTTCTGGTGGATGTTTGACTATTGTGATTGTCAGAGGAAATCCCTGAGGTTTCTATCCCTGTTGCTGTGATAGCTACTGATCTTAGCAGATGTTTTTGTTAATCACTTGTCACCAGTTGCTGGAAGTAGCTGGTGCAGTACTTTAATCCGTTTTTTATTCTGCCTTTGTATCCAGTTCATTTTAGATTACAGAGCAGATAGCTTGGCCAGTTTGCACCCTTGCCCTATAAGTGGAGGTTAGTGGGATATGGGAGATAATCTGCCCTAGGAGTAGGTAACGAGTTTAAGTTTCTAAGTAATTCTGACTTTTGCTTCTTTGGCATTAACATTCAAAACTTCTATTTTTTAGGCTGCAGTTGAGCAACTAATGTTTGAAGAGAAGAACAAAGCTCAGAGATTACAGACAGAATTAGATGTCAGTGAACAAGTCCAGAGAGATTTTGTAAAGCTTTCTCAGACCCTTCAGGTGAGGCATTTGGGGAACTACTGTGACACTCTGGGGAGAGAATCTTGCTGTCTCTCAAGCACTGAAGTAGCTAGCAATGTAGTGACTACAGCTGTTTTACCTCTACCCCAAATCCACCTAGACAATCAAACCAGAATCTACAGACTTGGCTCCTTCCCTCTTTTCCTCTATACCTTGCTAATTCTGCCACCTTATGAGTATAAACTTGTATTTTATATCCTAAATTTTTAAAAAACTACTTTTAGTTTCCTGCCCAGAGCCTGGTGTTCCCTCTGGTAAATTCCTTGTCTCCCCCTGACTCCTTTCCTGGAAAGCCCAACTTATGTTTGTTCTCTCAATGGAACCTTCTAGGTCCCTGAGCTGGGCCTGAAGTGCCTCCTTTCTCCACCATGCTCCCTTAGCACTCTGTCAATGTCTAGTGACATTCAGTACATTTGTCAGCTTGTTTTATTCCTAGCTGAACTGTGGCTTCTTGGGGATGAAGAGCCAGCATTTACATTCACAATTCCAGATTGTTACATAGTAGCTTTGGGGAATTTTAAAAATTAATTGTTCTTGCTGCCTCCCTTCTTTGAAGTGACTGCTCTAGTGAGTTAATCTGCTGCATCTCAGCTAAACCAAAGGCTGAGAAAATCTAGGCAAGGGGCAGCCTGCACTTATCTCACCATTGTTTCTCCAGGTGCAGTTAGAGCGGATCCGGCAAGCAGACTCCTTGGAGAGAATCCGGGCAATTCTGAATGATACCAAACTGACAGACATTAACCAGCTCCCTGAGACATGACACCCTGACAGCAGGATTCTAGCCTGCACTTTGGGGTTTTTAACTCATCTTTAGAGCAACATTAATTATTATTTAACTCTTAACTGAAGAAGCCGAAGTCACAACAAAAGGAAGATTGGAGAAATGCTTATTTCTGGTGAGAGAAGACTGTGCAGCACAGGGACAGCCAACAGCCAGGGTGATTTGCAGCCAGTAGACCTTTCCAATGAACACTAACCAGACTCCAGGCTTGATTCCAACAGGTGTGGGATCAGATTTGATGATGGAAAAGGGCTGTTTCTTTGCTTGATTTCTCCAACATAAATTTTCAAACACATTTCCTTTCCCTAAAGCAATTTCCCAGTAGTGTTTGGAATTACATTTTCTGTTCATAGTGGGAGAGAGAATTTCTTTTTCTGTTGTCTAGAGCTCATCAGTAACAGTATTCAGATAGCAGACAGAGGTATAGTATGCTGTATGAATATTTTATATTAAAATATGAAGTTTGAGAGCAGGCCATTGGCTACTGACTGTATTTCCCTCGCTTAGTGCATTTTCTTTCTTTCTACCATTTTATCTTATATTGGAGGACTTTAAATGCTACTGAAATTTGCTTAAGACTGTCGCAAACCAAACCAATTCAAGTACAGAATTAGAAGGATTTGAAAACTTGGCTGAGGCTGTATATGGGTGTGTGTGTATGTGTGTGTGTGTGTCCCTGTATTGGAAGTTGTGTTTAAAGGAAAAGCACAAGAAACTATCTGGAAGCACTTTTTCTGCATACCTGGAAGATCTTTGTAGGCCCCACAGGTACCAGGGTAAAGCTGAACTGGCACCATCTACTTTTGATGTGTTTTAGTCTAGTCATTGGATCAGTGAAAAAATGATAAAACAAGCGATAGCTGACGTCATCTATATATTTATAAATCTACTTACTTTCAACTTGAATCAGTGGGCTTGAATACTATTTGTTTTTAAAATGGCAAATACAGAAAAGTAATGAGGTTTGGCAGATACTTGGTATTTTCTTTTATAATTTTAATCTGGAGTGTAAGTGACTGCTCACAGTGAAATTGGGGGAAAGCCAGTTTGTGTATCCGTCAGTTTGGAAATCTGCTTTGTCATTTTTGAAGAGGTTCTTCTGTGAAGAAAGCCTCGGTGGAACAGGCTGTCTTTGCCATAGCTTCATGAAATGTTGCAGAAACAGTAAATTCGTGTCATGCTCACTGTTCACCTGCTGTGCAGTTCTGCCTCAAGAGCAGCCAGTGAAGGCTGTACTGATTCATTATGTACAACATTCAAAAGTAAAAATGTTTAAGTACTGTGTTATAATTGGTGTTCAATAGCAGTGGGATACCTGAAGGAACCTTATAGGAGTTAGTGAACTTTGTTATAAATGAAGTCAGTATGGACTTGTCCTAAAGATCTTTTTCTTCCACAGGATAAATGATAAGGACTACATTACATCATCCCATGGATTAATTTTGTAGTCTTCCATTCATGATTATGAATTTAAAAGTAAATACTAATTATGAAAGTAGTGCTAAAGGCTTGTCATGCATGAAACATTTTAATTGATTAAAGTCTTTTTGTATAAAGTGATATTTGGTTTAAAGGAAACATGTCCTCTTTGAGTTACAGGGGATTTTATTAGTTACAGAATATGATTTACACAGGCTTAAGACTAGTTCTTTGCATAGGCCCCAAGCTAATTTGATTCATATTATTGAAATTAGCTGTATAAATCATGAGGGATAATTCATAATCTTTCTGAGCCATTGTTTCCAGTTAACTGCTGAGACTGAGCACCTTATATTTTTCTCCAGAAGATGGGTACTGGGGCAGTAAAATTAGGATTAGGGAACTTTTTATGGTCTGTACTATGGCAGATGCAAACTGTTGGAATCCACTCAATTGAGAAAAATATCCTAGAAAAATCCAAACCAAGACTACATTTTAACAGTCTATTTCTGCTATGAAGCAAACTGCTGTGATTGTCTCCAGGTAGGAAACAATTCTTTAAATGGGATTTTCTGCATAAATGAAATCTGATTTAGAAGGTGGAATTCATCCCATCTAGAGAAAAGATGGGTTTCACAAGTGTTCCTATGCTTGTATTCAGTCTGTGTACACTTGTTCTCTCGCATGTCTAACCCGATTTACCTCTTACCTGTAATGTACCTTACCATGTGGGTTTTAATTGGCAGTCACTTGGCCATTTCTAGGCAGGTATGGTATTACCTTTCAGAACTCTTATTGGCAGGTATAAAAAGATGTAAAGCTGAGAGAGACAAAACCATATACTGCCTACCAAGCTATTTCTTTTTTTCTTCCTTTAAGGTGCTACATTTGCACCTTGTACCTACTTAGACACACAGCACAGCCAAACTCAGCTCTGAAAGGTAATGGTGCCTGTGAGAAGTGAGCAGAGGTGGGCTTAGTAATTGTGGATTTTTATCTCTGCTCTGAGCAGATTGCAGGTGTAACCGTTTGCTAATTGTACTGAAGGCGTGTCCTTAAGAAGAAAGTGTTCAAATTAAAAAAAAGCTGCTGCCCAGTAGACTGCGTGGCCTTTTCCTTTGAATCCTAGGGTTCTGACCCCCTTCTGAGTCACATTTCTGGTGTTGCTACTTTAAAATACAGCTCATATTCTTGCTTCAACATGGAGAAAACTCAGTAGGGTCAAGGAGATTTGGCAGTGTGCAGGTGAAAGCCCATCTCAGGGTGGTTTTGTTTTTTAAAATGATACTGGGCCCTTGTTCCATACAATCATTGACTTTAGTTAGAAAAGCACATTTCAATTTTTAAATGCATTTATTCAATAATTATAAAACAAATATTAAAAATGATAAACCACACCAAAGTCATCCAAAAAATGCTTCTTTATAAATTAGTGCTGTTTGTTTTACAATAAGGGTTTGAACCTTCCGTTTTGTTAACTTCAGTTGTGAATGTGTTCTTGGTGTCAGAAGTTCACATGATTTCGGATATCATTGATTTGCTTCACCATTTCCCTTATGTGTTCACCCCTGTAAAATCATAAAGTCACTCATTTTTGGAGAGGAAGAAGTCATTAGTACAGAATCTTAAGAACTGAAACTAGTAGTACTGAATTATTTAAGAACTTTTTGCTTAAACTAACAACTTAAGGTTTCAGATTGATAGGTATTTACTCATTTAATGCAGCAAACTGGTTCAACCACTGGAATTTATTTTTTGTGGCAAGGTACGGAGGATATAACCCAGGACCTTGTGTATGCTACTTGATTGCTCTACCACTGAGCCATACCTCCAGCCCCAGGGAATATTTTTGAACATAGTCTCTGGAAAATACTTTTGACCACACAACAAAATCACATTATACAACAGCCATCATTTTCCTTCCTCCCACCATACTCATTTCTTAAGTCCCTATCCTAGTAATTACTGACGTGCAGACACTACGACTTGGGAGTCTACCTGGACAAAGAGAGGTTGATTTTGACATACTCCAAAGAAAAAACTATTTTCACAATAATAGATTCGTAAGCATTTACTTACTCCTCTTTCAGAATGGACTGGATGCACTTCCGCTGGTAGGCGCTGAGAGTGATGCTCGGTTTTTGAGGACTTGGTACCTTTTCCATCTTTCGCTGTTGATAGTCTTTTTTCATGGTAACCTTAAGTAATCAAATAGAACACAAATATTTTAGTATGCTTTGCCACACATTTTCACATGTTTTAACCTGTTCTTGTTACATTTTATGAAATTATTTTCTATAGAATAATGCTTAAAAAAAAAAAAAGACTGAATTTAGCCACCTTGTACCCATTCCTACCTGTTTGATAGCATTGCCCAAATGTCGAAGTTGATCTGGTATCAGCTGTAATTCTTTCTTCATGTCTCTCTCACTATCAGAGAGAACTGGGAGCTGAGAGTGAAAACTGTGAAGTACTTTTTTCATCCTTTAGATAAGGTAAGCAAACATCTCAGCTTAAGATCTCTGCTAATTAGAGGAAATATAATCACAATAAAGCTTGTAATTCATGACTCTGGTATTTGGGGAGGAAGTCTCCACAGGATAGATTAGGGTAAAGTAACATGTCTTTCCTAACATATACTTCACAGGAGAAATAGGGGATCCCTTTAATTCTATAGGTATGTAAGCACCTGCTAAGCTCTATTTTCTTCATAACACTATTGGTACTTAATAAGCTTGTTACTACCTGGGTAGGAAACTGAATATTACACAGCCCACTGACCTGTTCATGATATCTTCTTGTTTCTCCTTGGCTTCCTCATATTTGTCAGCTAAGCGCTCAGCCATTTCCCGTAGACTCTTCCTGATGGCATAAGAAACAAGACTCTTGAGGTTCAATTGGCTGTTGAATTCAACTGATTGTGTGCAGCATCTTAAGGTGAGATGCAGTCCCCTACCCTACTGGTTTCCTTCTCCCTAGTTTTGACACTTACCTTTCCTCTCGACAATAATTGAGATCTTCCAGCTGTTTCTTTTTTTGGTCACACAATAATTTGACCCTTCAAGAAGAAAAATAAAAGTTTAATCCAGGTCTGGGCTATTAATACATCACGAGCTACCAGCCAGGGACTAATGATTGTGAACACAGGACATCCTACCTCCGCTGAATCTCTTCCTTTGCCAGGTCCTGCTTAAGAATGTACTGTTCTCTGAATACCTGAGTGGCTCTGCTGATGAGCTGAAGACATTCCTCAGGAGGAGGGGCCAAATCCTTTTCAGATGATCTTAAAATGAAAATTCCTATCATTTTTCTTAGCCAAGTTAAGACTACTGAAAACAGACTTAAGTCATAGCTGCTTTTTTCCTTTTTAGAATTTATATTTTGTTTTAAAACAGGGTCTTGCTAAGTTGCTGAGGCTGGCCTCAAACTTGTGATCCTCCTGCCTTAGCCGCCTAAGTCACTGGGGTTACAGGCATCCACCACCATGCCCAGCTTCCTTTTTTCACTTTATCACTCCCAGGTGTCACTTCTCTCCCTCTACCCACTAGTTGATGAGATATGCCCTCTTCCAACTCCACCACAGTAAAGCAGGTATGAAATAGGTGAAGACAGAAAGGATGAACAGTAACTTTGAGAAGAGAACCTATTCTTAAAATCTATATGCCCAAGATCACATACTTGAGAAATGCTGGATTGGCAACGCTACGTTGCAAAATACTTCTAATATGCTTTTCAAAGGAATCTGGGGTCTCAGCCAGAATACGGAGAGGAGACTCTGACACTTCAATATCTTCTCGGGTACAGAGCAGGGGAGGAGAAGCTGGATGGACAGTACTTCTGCAAAACAGATAAACCAAAGTCTCCTAATGGAGTTATTTACTATATGAAAGCATAAACCACATTTATCCAGAATTGGAGAACATACACAAAAAGTTGTTACTCAAAGCACAAGAATGTATGTTTTCTGCCTTGAAGAGATCCTCTTGGGAAGCTCTCCCCTTATGCTGCCACTGTGAAAGCATTTTGGACTCTACCACTTCAAATTTTTTGAAATGTTGAAGGCAGCACAAAAATATGAATGCATCACAGATCCTTTCTACAAAGGAATCGAGAACCTGTTTTATAAGCTAGAGCCACAAGCAAGTCACTTTCTTAGGTATAGACTTGACCAACACCAATTTAAGACAGACAGGCAATTTCACTTGAAAGGCAATTTCAGAAAGTGCTTTAAAGACTATAAACTTTGGCAGCATGGTAAGCAACTTACTTTGAAAGTGGCAATTTAAATTCGTAAGGGTTTCTTAAGCAGTAACATTACTCTATAGATAATCTGTTTTAGGGAGTTGGCAGAAACATGATTTGAAAGTATCTAGATAATTGAGTTTTCACTGTTTGGGATTCATATGTTTATTCTCAAACTAGTGTGACTAGGTTTTATTTTACTAAAGGTAGTGTGGACTTTTGAAAAATATGCTGAGGCAAACAGCAAATATTTGTCCAGTGATTTGATTTTGTTTAGTCTTGCTAGTTTTCAGTATCTTTTGGTATAAGCACCACAAAATTTGTATTTAAATCCTTTTTTCCCCATCCAAGTAGTATTAGCATCAATTTTCAAAGAACATGGAAGACTTTTTTTTTTTTGGTACCAGGGACTGAATTCAGGGGCACTCAACCACTGAGCCACATCTCCAGCCCTATTTTGTGTTTTATTTAGAAACAGGATCTCAGTGAGTTGCTTAGTGCCTTGTCATTGCTGAGGCTGGCTTTGAACCTGCAATCCTCTTGCCTCAGTCTCCTGAGCTGCTGGGATTACAGGTATGTGACACTGCGCCTGGCTCACGGAAGCCCTTCTAAGGACAGTAAATGAATGCCAGTATTTTCCACATCAATCAGTATACAGAAGCACATGTTCAAAACTGATAGCAGGAGACTAGTGTTTGACATTCAGAACTGACTTTTGGTTTTAAGACTCCTATTTATTCCTGCATTTATAAAACTCAGAATGACCTTTCAAGGCTGTTGGAAAAGGAAAATGGTGATTATAGCATAATATCTGAGTTTCTTAAAGGGAACAAGGATTGTGAGTTTGGCTTCACACCACCTTTCCTCTAGAGTTTACATACTCCCTGATGTCCCTTTGAGGCTGGCAGAGAGGAAGAAATTAAGGCTGTGAATATGGACTTTGGAATCAGTAAGACCTAAATCCCAGATGTCTTTTCCTTCTGACTTCTGAATTTGCTTAAACTCTCAAGTATCTGTTTCCTCTTCTGTAACATGGGGAAACAGTGTTCTCTTTGAAGGCTTCTCTGATAATTCCAGGAGGCAA
The DNA here is from genome assembly GCA_004024805.1 of Geosciurus inauris. Lineage (NCBI taxonomy): Eukaryota > Metazoa > Chordata > Mammalia > Rodentia > Sciuridae > Geosciurus > Geosciurus inauris. Next base: position 94,729 of record PVHX01002651.1, on the reverse strand, counting down.
TTTAGGACATGGCCTGGCACATACAGCTTGATAACCATTAAATCTAATTCATATTAATAATGGAGTACAATATTAATTTTAGTATTTTCCCCCTCACACTTTAAGGAAAAGCTCTCAATTTTCAGCTATTTGATGGAATTACCAGAAACCATGTCTAAAATGAACACTTCCAGACATGGCAGGGAAAATTGAAATATCTACCCTTTCAAACCTTAAGCCAGAAGCCAAAACAAACTGTATAATATGCCAGGTGTGGTGGTGAACTCCTATAATCCCAGTGACTTGGGAGGCTGAGGCAGGAGGACTGCAAGTTCAAGGCCAGCCTCAGAAACTTAAGCTCTAAGCAGTTTAGTGAGATCTTATCTCAAAATGAAAATAAAAAAAGGGCTAGGATGTAGCTTACCAGTAAATTGCCTCTGGGTTCAATTCCTAATACCCAAAATAAAAAACATACATGTATAGGTTTGAACCAGTTACTGTGTAGAGAATATAAAATAGGACATACAATAAAGGCCTTGTGAGGCACTCGTAGGTACTGGTGATGCAGATCATTGTGGGCCCAAGAATATCAGGGACTATCCAGAATCCTCGAATTGGGGCTGGTTGCCTGGAGAAAAAAAGTTGACAGTTAAGTTAGAAAGCAGCATATGCAATGATACCAAGAGCAAAGAGGTAACCAGTCTGTGGCCTTTTCAGGCCTGGACGACAGTTACCTGGGATATGCTACCAATGCAGTAACCTCAAAAGTAGAAGCCAGTAATAAACCTCTGATCAGTTTGAACCAAGCTGCCACTTTTTAGTCTAGAGGCCATTTACCAAGTCCCTCATGAACCTACAGGCTCATGGGGCTTATAGTACTCAGTGGTCATGGTACACTCAAGTTCACTCTTTATGAATCTCCTCAACTCACACATAAACACCAGCTATATATGTGTACGTCATCTAGTGCCTAACAGATTCAGCATTCAGAAACTTCAATGAACTTTAGAGTGTATCTCTCATTACATATTCAACAAAGCCCAACATCTATCATAGGACTTCATTTAGTGTGCCTAATGAAGCACACGCCCTCTAATTTCTCTCCTACTTCACCTAAAGAAACTGTGTGTGGTGTGTGGTGGCGCACACCTGTAATCCCAGCACTTAGGGAGGCTGAGACAGGAGAATCGCGAGTTCAAAGCCAGCCTCAGCAACCATGAGGCGCTAAGCAACTCAGTGAGACCCTGTCTCTACATAAAACACAAAATAGGGCTGGGGATGTGGCTCAGTGGTCAAGTGCCCCTGAGTTCAATCCCCAGTACCAAAAAAAAAAAAAAGAAAAAAAGAAAAAGAAAAAAGAAACTGCAAACTGTGGCTCTCAAATGGGCACTGTCCTCCCTGCCAACACACTCCACAACAGGCCCCTGTGAAATCCTACCTCCAGGCCCACAGCACATTTTTGTCCCTGAACATTCATTCCACCACCTCTTACATCTAAAAATTGCACCTTCTAACCAATTCTCCTTTAGAATAGCAGTCTCTAGACAACAGTAAACAATACTTATTTCCCTTCCTCTTTTTGAAGGGGAGGAAATCTGGGAAATTCTAGAATTTTACTTTTATTATCAGTGTGAAGCCACATCGAGAGTGTGCATGTACATTATGAAATCGGTACTCGGATCAAAAGTTTGAATGCTGCAGCAGCCTTAGTCCTGTGGTTCTCTGTATTGCTAAGTCTAGGCTCCCCTGCTCACCAGTGCCTTGCTCTGCTTTTCTGACACTGTTGCTTGCTGCTTTCTCTTAGAAACAGCTCCTTCTTGGTATCCTTGACATCATTCCCTCCAGGTTCTCCTTCAGTGTCTCTGGCATCCCTTTTCTCAAGTTTACTTCCAGAGCTGGGCTCCTGTCTCCACTCACTGCTCATACTTTAAGCTCACTTCACTTCTCAGGCCTCCTCTACTTGTCCCAGACCCTTTACTGGGTAACCTCACATTGGGAGCCAGCATCACTGCTCCAATGCTGACAAGTCCCACGTCCCTAGTGTCCTATCCAAGAGCACTCCAAACTTCAGACCTATATATCCAACTGCTAATATGCTCCTCCATCTGGATGTCCTATAGAGAACATAAAACTCTGGATGCTCCTATTAATTCATCTTTTGTCTTCCCAAATTCACTCATTATGTCCCCAATTGTCTGAAAGGTGTCATATCTACACTTAATCTTTATAAGAAATTCTGGAGTCATTCTAGATGCCTCCCTTTTTTCCTATTCATCAAATACTTATTCAGTATCTATAAGGCACTCTGTTACACACTGAATAGACAGAAGACCAACAGTACACACTAAGAATAAGAAACTGCTTTCTTGGGCTGGGGTTGTGGCTCAGTGGTAGAGCGCTTGCCTAGCATGCGTGAGGCACTGGGTTCGATCCTCAGCACCACATATAAATAAAATAAATAAATAAAATAAAGATATTGTGTCTATCTATAACTAAAAGAATATTAAAAAAAAAACTGCTTTCTTGAAACACATATTGTAGTAGTAGTGACAGACATTAAACAAACACAAGTTATAATACAATATGATTACATAATATGATAAAAAGAACAGGATAATCCTAAATTAGATTGAGCAATCAAGGAAGTCCTTTGAAGAAATGGCTAAAATCAGAAAGAAGAGTAAGGGTCAAGTGTGGTGGTGCAACCTTTAGTCCCAGCTACTTGGAAGGCTGAGGCAAGAGGCTCACTTCAGCCCAGGCAGTTGAGGCCAGTCTGCAATATATAAAGACCCTGTTTCAAAAATAAGAGTTAAGAGTTAACCAAGAGGACAATAAGCTGGGGTCAGGACTGGGACAGAGGAAATAACATGCAGAATGGCCCTGAAGCAGGAGAAAGATTTTGATGAACTTCTGATGAACACAATACTCTTATGGTAAAGTAATTATATGTATGTATGTATGTACTTGAATTACTGAAATGAACTATTATCATCTTTGTATACATGGGAGAGATGAGCCTTACCTGCATGGCAATGGCTTTGTACAAAGAATGTGTTCTACAAAGCATTTCTGTTCTGTAGCAAGTTCTTGTAAACTATCCTTATCTTCTTCATCTACAAGGGAAAGCATTATGTAAATTAACTGATGCTTAGACAAGTCTCCAAATTAAATGCAATTAAGTACTTTTCTTAAATCATTGTTTCTCAAGGATTATGCTCTTCTGACAGAAATATCCTTACTTTAGGGGTCTAGATTTCTGCCTTGAAAAGGAAAGTAAGGTTTTTCTTGGTCAGATTTTAAATGCAGAAATGTTTCACTGAGAAAAATCTCAGAAATAATTCCCTTCCCGCAGTCTTCCTCATCAACAATGATTTTTTAAATACTCTTTTAGGCCACCAAACTCTCCCATTCTGAAGTGTACAATTCAGTGGGTTTTAGTATATAAATAGAACTGGATAGCCATCACCACAAATAATTTACAATATTTTCATTTATCAAAAAGAAACCCCCAGACCTATTAATGGTCACTCTCGTTTCTACCAATCTTCTCAGAGCTAGGCAACACGCATCTACTTTCGGCCTCTGTGGATTTGCCTATACTGGACTTTTCATATAAACGGAAGCATAAAATATGTAGTTTAACTGACTTCTTTCACTTAGCATGTCTTCAAGTTTCATCCATACTAGAGCATGTTATTAGTACTTCTTTCCTTCTTATGTCTGAATAGTATTTCATTGTGTGGATGGATAGAGCCCTATTTTATAATCTATTCATCAGCTGATGCACACTTACTTGGCTTTTAGGCTACTATGAATAATGTTGCTATGACCACTTGTATGTAAGTATTGTGTGGACATGTTTTCATTTCTCTTGAGTATGTACATAGCGGAACTGATAGATATGACTATGTTTAATCTTTTCCAGAACTGCCAAGCTGTTTTTTCAACGATTGCACCATTTTACATTCTCATAAGCAATCTATGAGAGTCCCCATTCTTCCACAGCCTCATCAATAGTTATAATTTTCCATTATTTTTTTCCTTTTGGCCATTTCAGTAGGTATTAATTATTAGATATCATTATGGTTTTGTGGTATTTCATTTCCATGATGACTAAGGATGTTGTAAAAAATTTTATGTGCTATTTATACATCATTGAAGGAACGATGTCTATGCAAATCTTCTGCCCTCCCCAATACCCTGCACCCTTTTGTGGTTCTGGAGATGGAACCTGGGATCTCATGCATGCTAGGCAAGCACTCAACCACTGGAACTACACTCCCAGCCCCACTTTCCCCATTATTAGGTTGGATAATTTATTATTATTGAATTCTAAGAGTTCTTTGTTCTAATATTAAGTCCATTATCAGATATATGATTTACAAGTATTTTTTCCTATTCTGTGGGCTTTCACTTTGTGACAGTGTCCTTTAATAATAAAGTTTTAAATTTTGATGATAAATAGGTTATCTATTCTCTCACTTATTGTGCTTTTGATGATATACCTAAGAAACCATTGCCCAAGTCAAGCTGACAGATTTATGCATCTTTTCTTTTAAAAATTATATAATGTTAGGTCTTTCATTTGGGTCTAATCCAATTTGAGTTCATTTCTGTAAGGGGTGTAAAGCAGGAGTCCAAGGTCACTTTTTTATATGTAGATATTATATTCACTTGTGCCAGCATCACTTGTTGGACTATTCTTCCTCCACTGAACTGTTTTGGCACCACTGATGAAACCAAATGACTATATAGTAGTATGTGGTTTATTCCTACACTCCCAATTTCTATTTCACTGATCTGTATTTGTATCCTTATGCCAATATTGCATTATTTTGATTACTATGGTTTCGTGTGAAATTTTGAAATTGCAAGGTGTGGGTTCTCCAATTTTGTTTTTCAAGACTATTTTGAATATTCTAGTTTGCCTGCATCTTCATATGAATTTTAGGGTAATCTTGTCAATTTCTGCAAAGAATTCAGCTACAACTTTGATAAGGATTGCACTGAATCTTTAGATCAATTTAGGGAGTACTAGCATTTGAAAACATTAAATTCTCTGATCCATGAATATGGGATGTTTTTCATGGTTTTATTTTCTTTTACTGTCTGGTAGTATTAGGTATATATCCTGTGTCAGGTGCAGTGGTGCACACCTGTAATCCCGGCAGCTTGGGAGGCTGAGGGAGGAGGATCAAAAGTTTGAAGCCAGTTTTAGCAACTTAGTGAGGCCCTAAGCAAGTTAATGAGACCCTGTCTCAAAATAAAAAATAAAAAGGACTGGGGATGTAAAGCACTCCTGGGTTCATTCCCCAGGACCAAAAGAGGGGAAAAAAAGCACATTCTTCACTTCTTTTGCTAAATTCATATTTTATTCATTGTGATTCCAGTATAAGTGGAAATATTTTCTTAGTTTTTGTATTGTTCATTGATAGTGCACAGAAATGAAATTGCTATTTATATATTGATCTTGTATCCTACAAACTTGAACTCACAAATAGTCAAATAGTTGTTTGGCAGATTCCCTAGGATTTTCTATATAAAAGGTCATGTTACCTAAGAAGAGAATTTACTTTCTTCTTTCCAGTCTGGCTATCTTTTATTTCCTTTTCTTAGCTAACTTCCTGTCTAAGACCTCCATTACAATGCTGAAGTGGCATGAGGAGATAGCTTTGTTTTGCTCCTTATGGGGAAAGGAGAACATGTGTACAATTAAGTTGGACACTGACTTGAGGTGATCACCAAGCAAAGCCTTGAAGTACATGCAGGCCGATGATTTCTTCCTGCTGACTGTAGTATAATACAAGGAAAGATAAAATCGAGTGAAGAACTATTAATAAAAAGCAACAAGGACCTGATGACTTGAAAATTGTTCAGTCTATCTGGATAGCAAAAGATGATAGAGCTTCACTGTCAGAAAAACATGCTGTAGAGAAAAAGCCATGAGTGTGGCTGTACTACTTTGTTAATACCTCATGAAGGTCAGAATATTTAGTCATACAATAGACTGCAAGTGTGACTTATTCAGCCCTCCCAACAGAAATCCAGAAGTAGAGTTGGGATTATCTAGGAAGGATCTGTGGCAGATAAACCACTTACCTATTGAAATGAATCTCTATGATACATACAGGAAACCCAGAAGTTTTTTAAGAATTTTGTAACAGTTGGAACAGTGTTGGTTCAGACTAAAAAGGTCAGAAAGAGGATGAGGGAAGGCTGTTCTGCTCCCAAATTCTAGAGATAAGAAACAAGCTGATGAAACTATGTAAGTACAAACAAATACTACCATCCCTAAAAAATGCAAGACAGGTTAACTTGAGGATTGTCTCCAGGCCTTTCAAATCTATGAGTATTGGGATTTGGAAATTGCTTTGTCCTGTAACAATTTCTTCCGTTTTCTCCCCTTTTGAATTGAAATGTCTATAAGTGGTATCCTATGCCTGTGCTGCCACTGTTCTGGGAACTAGTATCTTATTTTGTTTCATAGGTCCATAAATAGGAAAACTTCACCCATATTTGATTTAAATGATGAGATTTGGATGAGATGTTGAGCTAGTGTTGCTGTTGTATGGTTTAAGATTTTTGAGAATGTTAAGATAAGGATACATTTTGCTTTTGGGTCAAATGTGAATCTTGGGGGTAGACAAGGAGTGGACTACAGTAGACAGAATAATGGATTCTCAAAAGATGCCCACATCTCAATCACTAGAAACTAAAAATGTCAGCCTACACAGCAAAGATGAATTAAGGTCACAAATGGAATTAATTAAAATCGCTCATCAGATGACTAAATTAGGAATATGATCCTGGTTTATTTGGGTGGACTCAATGTTATCACAAGTTTCTTTGAAAGTTAAAGAATCAGAAAAGGTCAGAGTGATACCATGTAAGAACTACGCCCATCTGACTACTGCTGGCTCTTAAGATGAAGGGAATATTGCTCATATGAAGACAGAGGAAGGGGGCTACTAACCAAGGAATATGGTACAAGCTAGAAAAGGATAGGAAATAGATTTTCTCCTAAGCTCCAAGGAAAACTGTTCTGCCAATCTGAGCCCTGTGAAACTCATGCAGAACTTCTAACCTACAAAACTGTAGTAAATAAACTTCTGGTGTTTTAAAGTCAGTAAGTTTTTGTGAGTTATTACAGCAGCAGTAGAAAGCTATAGAGAAAGCATTTATTCTGTCATCATTAAGCATGGTGTCAGCTACAGGTTCTTCAGAGATGCTCTTTATCAGTGTTACTAAGTTCCTACTACTAGTTTGTTGACTGTTTTTTAGTATGAAAGTGGTTGCATTTTCCTAAATACTTTGTCTAAGAGATGATCATACGGGTTTTTTTTTTTTTTTTTTAGTACTCGGGATTGAACTCAGGCGCACTCGACCACTGAGCCATACCCCCAGCCCTATTTTGTGTTTTATGTAAAGACAGGGTCTCACTGAGTTGCTTAGCACCTCGCCATTGCTGAGGCTGGCTTTGAACTCGTGATTCTCCTGTCTCAGCCTCCCTAAATGCTGGGATTACAGGCTTGCGCCACCTCGCCAGGGTGATCATAGGTTTTTGACCCTTATTCTATTCTTATGTACAGTAAGTGATTTTCAGATGTTAAACTAACCTTGCATTCCAGGGCTAAATCTCACTCAGTTGGGATGTATAATCCTTTTTACGTGTTGTGGGTTTTGGTTTGCTAGTATTTTGTTGAGGATTTTTTGTGTCTACATTCATAAGAGATACCTGTTCGTAGTTTTGTTTCCTTGGATGTCTTTGTCTGGTTTTAGTACAAATGTCATACTGACCTGACAGAATGAATTAAGAAGTTCCCTGCTCATCTACCTTTCTGGACAAGCTTGTAAAGAATTCTTTAAATGTGAAGCCAACTAGTCCTAAGCTCTGTTTTTGGGAAGTGTTTTTTGTTTCTTTTTTCCCCTATCAATTTCTTTACTTGTTATAGACCTATTCAGTTTTTTTTATTTTTTTATTTCATCTTGAGTCAGTTTTGGTAGTTTCTTTCTTTCTTGAAATTTGTCCATTCCACCTAGGTTATCTAACTGGCATACACTTTTTCATGTAAAGTACCTCTTCCCTTTTCTCTTTGATTTCTGTAAGCTTTGCAGTAATATGCCTTTTTTTGTTCCAGATTGTTATAATTTTGAGTTTTATCTGTTCTAGTTTTTGGTACTTTAACTAAGGGTTTGTCTTTTTTTTTTTTTTTTGGTACTGGGGATTGAACCCAGGGTTGCTTAACTGTGAGCAACATCCCTAGACCTTTTTATTTTTTATTTTGAAAAAGGGTCTCACTAAGTTGGTTACAGCCTCAGTAAATTGCTGAGGCTGGCTTTGAACTTGTGATCCTCCTGCCTCAGCTTCCAGAGCTGCCAGGATTACAAGCATGCACTACCATGCCCGACACAGTAGGTCAATTTTGCTGAACTTTCCAAAGAACAATTATTTTACCAATTTTCCCTGTTGTTTCCCTGTATCAAACTACTTTTTTGACAGAATCTGAAACCTACTGAAAAACACAGAAAGCTAATAAACTCACCTGATCCAAGAAACTTATGTAGTTTATGAATCCAGGTTAACCCAACACTATGTACACCAGCTTCATGAGTACAGTGATATCTTGATGGACACTTGGGGTCTGCAAATAGACTCATTAATGGCATAAAGGTATCCATTAGAAAACTGAAATAATTTACTGTAGTAGTCTACAAATACATTTGTTGATGGAAGTCTATAGGAATTTCATACTGTAGCACCACATCAAGGAGTTTGAAATTTTTAAAATTTAAGTTCAATTTTCAAATATATTTTAAGTAAAAAGTATAATAAAATCCTAATGTTATTTTCTAGAAAATAACAAAGTGGAATCCACCAAAGAATGAAACACTTGCTGTCAGATAATACATCTATGCCTTTTGGTCTACGTATACATTTATTCCAAGTTCTTCAAGATAAAATGGTGATTAAGAATGGTAGCTCTATAAAAAACTCATGTTTGCCCACATCTGCTTACATAAACTTATTGAAGTAAGTACACTGCTACAGCACAGGTACTGAATAGACTTCAGCATAACCACTCAGTGAATAGTTCTGTCGTATATAATAAGTAGGGCATGAAATGAGAACCGAAGTTTTGTATCTTCATAATGTTGATTTACAGATAGGTCCAAAGTTTATTTTCAGTTTTGGATTCTCTTTTTGATATGACACTAAGAAATAGGAGCAGTTGTTACATTATTTTAATTAACTGACTTTGTAACAAAATTTTTTTGAAACAAAAATTTCAGTACTTCCTTTGAGCCTAGTATCAGTTAAGACAATCCTGAGGGCTAGGGTTGTGGCTCAGTGGTACAGCGCTTGCCTAGCATGTGTGAGGCCCTAGGTTTGATCCTCAGCAACAAATAAATATAAGCTCCTGAATATTATTTGTAGATACTTATCTCTGTGGTTAAGAATTTTAAAATATTGAAATAACAAAATATACAAATAATGTAGAGTAAATTTGATAAGATGGGAATAATAACCCATAAACATCTAAATTAAAATTTCCTATTAATAGCTTTACTTCCTTAATGTTAAATTTATAGTTGGTTAATGTTATATTATTTTTATGTTTTATATACTGGAGTTCTGCATAATACTTTTTTGGTTCTCTTTATACATTTTTTTAATTGGTGCATTATAGTTGCACATAATGATGGGATTTGTTGGTACATACTTGTACACACACATAATCTAAATATGTTACTTGGCCAATATCATTCCCTAGCACTGATCATGAAATCTACTTTTTATAGGTGCAGGAAAAAGTCACTATTGTACATCTGAGTGAATCCAGAATGAAGACCACTATCTTAAAACTTGAGAAATTTGTTCGATATTCACTGGACAGAAAGTGTACTTGTAGTGACTAAAAAGCAAAAAAGAACCCAGTTAAGTTTTTTAAAGGCTGGAACCACAAAACAAATAAATTATGTGGGAACATTTAGTGAATATCTTACCTCTGTGAAGTTTAATTGGACACGAAAAGTCAGAATCAAAGGGATCCTCCTCTCCAGATGCCAGTTTCAGGGCGAGTTCCAGTTCAACACATTCAAACACATACAGAGAAGGAATGAAGTCAGCCCTGGAATCCCAGGACTTTTCTGACTGTAAAACAAATATTATAATTTTGATACTGCATGTTCATTTGAAAATATACACAATTAAAAATAGGAGGAAAAAGCTGGGTCAAACAATGCTTTCAAATTCTTCTTAATCTTATCCCCTATCTTAACAGTGTGTTGTTCTTCAAAAAGACAGAAAACAGTCTCCTTCTTTAGAAAGATGTTAAGAAGCCTATAGAAAAGCCAGTTGAGTGATTCAAAGGTTCCTTTATTTGCTACCAGAGACTGCAATACAGAAGTCAGAAAAATAAATAGGCAAATTGGTGGAACAACTAAATAGTGCAACCTAACTTCTGTCTAGATTTTTAAGTGTGCTTCAATTACTTGTGTTTAATTTCCAAAGTACTAGAAGTGTCAGATATAAGCTAAAATTCTTCATGTATTAAATATTCATATTGGGCCACTAACTATACCTGGTGTTAAAGATCTGAAACAGACCAATACTAGCCTGCACTTACTGTTTGGTCATCTTCTTCTTCCCCCTCTAGCACAACACAGTGATACAGCATTCCTGATTCTGTAGCAATCACTAAGATGTTGGGGACACAGGGTAAGCAGAGTATAGCACAAGCATCATAACCATAGTTATCTTCAGCTGCAGGATGCATGGGCAATGGACCCAACAGCTTTCCAATATTCCCAGGGCTAAAGAAAAAATAAAAACACATTTAGGAAATGTTGACAGAAGATAGCTATGCCTGTCCCCTAAAACCATTCTTTGACTTGGTCTTCCTCCAGGTATTATACTCTCATTACCAATATAATATATTTCCAATGTCTCCACTTTTTCACTTTCCCACTCATATTCCAACGGTTCTCTACCAGAGTTGATTTTGCCCTTGAGGGAACACTTAAATCTGAAAGCATGTTGGGTTGTCACAACAGGGGTCTGTGTGTATGAAACTAGTATCTTGTGGGTGGATACTGCTAAATATTCCTCCACAGGACAGTCCCCCACAACAAAAAAATTACTCACTTTTTTCTTTTCTCCTGGTAGTTGGAATTGAACCCAGGGGCACTCTACCACTCAGCTACATCCCAGGCCTTTGGTTTTTTTTTGAGACTGGATCTTGCTAAGTTGCCAAAGCTAGCTCAAACTTGCTATCCTACTCAGACTTCTAATTAGCTATAATTATTGCTGTGTAAAGCCACACTCCACAACCAAGAATTATGCAGAACACAATGCCAATAATACAAAGGTTGAAAAGGTTTTGCCCTAAAGTTCCTATAGTTTGCCCTTTTACCAATCCACTGAAATTACTCTGGCAAAGATCATCCATATAATTCTCCTTGTGAAATTCAAAAGGCTTAATGTGACATTCTGCTACATTAACTTTGGTTAACAAGTATTGCTGCTTGACACCTTAACATCCTATAATGATTTTCTTTTTTCTTTCTTTCTTTCTTTCTTTTTTTTTTTTGCAGTATTAAGGATGGAACCCAGGGCCTTGTACATGCTAGGTAAGCACTCTTATCAATGACCTACATCCCTGGCCCTCTAATGACCTTTTATAATTTCTGTCTCTTAAATATTGCTGTACTCCAGTGTTCTGCTGATTTCAAAATACACATTTACATGATAGTATATTAAATTGTGCCTGCTTTTAACTACCCATATATTCTGACAACTCCTAAATCTTTTCTTCTGAGATGCAGCTTCTCTTCAGGGCTTTGGATGCACATGTTTTATTTAGTTAGACCAACACATGCATTTAGTCCTAGATGATACACCCAATAACTGATGACTGAGTTGGGGAAGCAGACATTTAACCAGAATTACTACACAGTGTAACAACAACAACTTATTGTAAATAAGTGTAACAACAACAACAAAGGACGTACTGGGTACAATGGAACAACAAAAAAGTACAAAGACATGAGGCAGGTAAAAAGGTGTAAAAAATGGAAGACAAATTATTTAGAGGAGAATAGGGGGACATAGTTTATATAAAGTTCTGGAAGCATGAAAGACAAGGAATTAATAGGAAGGAAACTTAAGCTTACTATAACAGGAAGCAAAGTATAAGGTCTAAAGCAACAGAAAAGTAGCTAGACACATATCCAGAATTGATTTATGAAGCAGACAGATTATTTAGAATTATTCTCCTGGGTGAGTATATCACTAGAGGTGTGAGCCAGGAGTGACAGAGCTTCATTTTATAAAGATCACCTGGTAGCATTGAGGAGGACAGGAAGGGTCCAAAACTGGATTAAAGGAAACTACTTAAGAGAAGATGAACATCTGGAGCAGGAACAAAAGAATGGTGATAAAGATGTAAATATTCAAGAAACTTTTATCAAAAAATCAATAAAGGGACTGGGGATATAGCCTTGATGGTAGAGTGCTTGCCTTGATGTACAATAGGTTCAATTCCCAGCACCACCAAAAAAAAAAAAAAAAAAAATCAATAAAACTTTGGGACAATTAGATGCAAGAGGATGTATATGACCATCAATTTGGGACTAATACTACTAGGTAGATCATGATGTGGACAAATGAGAGCCAAACAGTAAGGGGAGGAAGAGTAAGGATGATAATGTTACCACAAAATCTTCCCAAGATGGAGTGGGGGTGTAGTTCAGTGGAAGAGTACTTTTCTAGCATGCACAAAGCTCTGGGTTTACCTCTCCAGCATTACAAAAAACACCACCACCACAAAAAATCCTCTCAAGAAAAAACGTGTGTGAAGGGGACTGGGGTTGTAGCTCAGTGGTAGAGCGCTTGCCTCGCATGCGTGAGGCCCTGGGTTCGATCCTCAGCACCACATACAAAGCAATAAAATAAAGACATTGTGTCCATCAACAACTAAAAAATATTAAAAAGAAACACGTGTTTGAAGGGTACAGAACATTTCTGCCAAGGGGAAGTAGTCAAGAGTAAATCTTCACTATTCTGCAATATCAAACTCTTTTGTCTTTCTAATCTTTATCATTTGGCATATCCTCTTCTCTCTCCTGGAATCACTTTGGCTTCCAATTCCATCTACTAAATCCTTGAAGTTCAAGCTTTTGTATTACTATTTCCTCAAAGTCTTCTAGGATAATAGGCCTAAGCATTTACTTCATCAGATGCTCATAACAACCTGTGATGACCTAAGCACGTTACACTGTACTACAGTTATTGATTTAATTGAATGCCCTTTTGTTTGACAAGGAACCACACAGCAGGGACCTTGCCTTCAAACTTTCTATCTTCTGCCACAAGGTGCACTCTGAATAAATATGTCAAGTTGATTGGTGAGTAAATAAACTAACGTTCTGCCCTTGCCCATTTGCCTTTAGTTATAAACCTTCCCCAAACCTTATCATCTCTTTACTCTCTCAACCTGACAGATGAGTTTCATATCTTCTCAATTGTCTCTCACTGTCCTATATTTTCCAAGCATCCACAGAATATTTCCACTTCATTAATTACTGTCTCACATTGATCCTTTATAAAAAGAAATCTCCCCATGAAAATAGTTGCCTTTCTTGACCTCAGTATTTGTTAATGGCTCATTTCCTTATCCAAACAGTAACTAAGTCTTATTGATCATTCCTCTGTAGTATCTACTCTGCTTCACTTCTGTTAAACTACCAGCACCTTATTTCAAACTCTCTCAGAACACAGTCAATTTTGCAAGTTTCTTTCCTTACATCAATTTTCTGCTGTAGCCCAAGGTGTCTAATCATTGACCCTTGAATGAAACTTTAACTTGCTTGTTTTCACATTCTACTTTATTCTGCCCTTGTGACTGAAATGGTTTTACCCTTCCTCGATGCTTCATTTAAGCCTGAATGAGATTAAGTGCCACATGACATCAGTCTTTCTCCATGAAAATTTTCTAAGTTTCTCCATTCAGAATGACCTCTCCTTGCTCTGGGTTCTTACTATGTCCCAGTAATGTGGTACAGGTAATTACTTCTTCACGTGCATATATCTTTTTCTCCACAAAAGGGATAAAAGACACCATATTATATCTAATCATTTCCATAGTACCTTTTTCATATAAGATAAACCATAAATACTTTAGTTAACTAGATTTTTGAAGACAAGGAAATTGTGTTTTATCTTGAACTACAGAGCTTACTCAAATAATGAGGAAATGAAAGGTCAAATGATCTGTACCAACTCTTTCTCCAAAATGTGCAAAGCATCTAAAGGGAGCTCCCTTCCACAATCTCTGAAATGTGGATTCTCAAGTCTAATCATGACTGATTCTCAAGTCTAATCATGACTGATCATGGCTGAGTTTTCATTTCAGGGGGTTACCACACCAACTTACCCATGTAACAGACTGACATATGTAAGGAAAGTCTCCCCATTCTCATATAAGATGTACAGAGGGTATGCCACTACTTCATCTTTGCCTTTTTGTCCAAATATATTCTTTGGAACTGCTGCCAATGGCCCAAAGTCAAACGCAACTGCTGTCTCACCTAGGGATGCAGTATATGCCCTTCTGTAAAGAGATTTGAAAACCAACTGTTGAAAACAAAAACAAAAAATATCTAGTAACAGAGATGGGTTAAGTATGAAATTTAGACTTAATGGAGTGAAAAGACCAAAAAATTATGATTATGAAGCATGTTAACAATGGAAAAATTTCATAAAATTAAGTGAAAAAAGGTGGCTATAAATTATTTGATGCTACTTTAATTTTAAATGGTTTAAATAGATATAAAAATAACAAAAAATATATTCATGCACACATGCATGAATACACATAAAAACATGGATAGTTGTCTCCAAGAAGCAAGATTCATTAATTCCACAAATATTTAACTACTCACTCTGTGCCAGGTACTGTTCTAGGTTCTGGAAATATATCAGCAAAATTAAAGGCCCTGCCATCTCATGAGAGATGTACAATAAACAGAGAAGAAATAAATATAATATAAATTCAGAAAATGATGTTATGAATGAAAATAAAGTAGGGCCAAAGGATATTGATGGAGATGCAACTTTAGGCTAGGTAGTTGGGAAGGACTCTGATAAGGTGATATTTGAGCAAAGATTTGAAGGAAGTAAGGAAACCGCTCTGTAGTTATCTAGAGAACAACAACTGAGGTGGAGGAAGAACACATGCCAAATATCTTAGGTAGAAGGTGCTTGGTATCTGAGGAATGTCAAGGGGGACAAAGTGGCGGGAACTCTGAGATCCAGGGCACAGAGGGAGGAATGAAGCTGGAGGGGGAGTCAGGTGGCAGGCCTATAGGTCTGGGTTGATTCTGGGAAATCAATGGGGTGTGGAGAGCAGGGAAGTAGAGTGACTAATATTAAACCAAAAGCATCCAAAAGCATCATTTGGCAGCTCTACTGAAGCCAGTCAATAGGAGATTACAAAAGATTTCCTAATACTTTTCTCTATTTTCTTCAATTTTCTACAATAGATATGTTAACCTGTATAATCTGGGAGGACAAACTATAAAATCATGCTGCTTTTACATTTTAAAGTATAGTATAATTAGTATCCAAAAAGATTCTAAATCTATAAATGGTTAATATGATTAAAAAAATCAAAATTTCACAAAGTTTAGAGTCAACATCATTAGAAGGTATTACAAGTTAACGAATCTCTCCAAACACTAGAATAAAAGAAGAGTTAAACTAAAAAATCAAGACAATGGAACAAATGCAGAAGTTAATTTAACAATACGTAAATGAATCCCAAGCCACTGAAATTTAATTGACAATTAATGTTGTAATATATCTAATGATAATTAGGTATCAATGAATGTGTTCTTACTCCGTTGCAAGCCCCATACCAAGCACTTTTTTATTATAAATATTAACTCATATTAATTGTACAAATTCATGGGTTTTACAGTGACACTTCCCCATGTGTACAATACTGTGCTTTCATTGTAGCCACCCTCCCTACTTCCCTCAGAAACTCTCCCTCTCTCTTCCTTACTCTTGGCCTAATAGTTCCTCTTTTACATTTAGGTCATCGTTTTTTTGTTTGTTTCCATGTATGACAGGAAACATGCAATACTTGTCTTTCTGTGTCTGGCTTATTTTATTTGACATGATGAACTCAGTTCCAACTGTTTTTCTATAAATTAATTTCTGCATTTGTTCCATTTATCCTTCTTTATAGTGAGATAATATTCCATTGTGCATATATGTGCACATATCAGATTTTCTTTACCCATTCATCTGCTGACAAGTACCTAGGCTGATTCCATAGTTTTGATATTGTGAATAGTGCTGCAATAAAGATAGATATGTAGATATCTTTCATATGCTGACTTCAGGTATATACCCAGGAGCTAAGCAATTCTTTATGCATCTCATTTATTCTGTACAATAACCTATGAAATAACCAGTAAAATTTTTATGCTTGTAGAATACAGTCATGAAAATGAGACTCAATGCAATTAGAAAACCTGCCCAGATACCACAGCTGGCAAGGGTTGGTGGGTTGATACCAGGGCCAAATCTCTTGACAACACTGTTTACTCTGCTGCCTTTTATCTAGATCATGCATCTCTCAAAAGAAAGTTGGTCAGCTATGGAAACATGCTGCAGAAGAAAATGCCCTGACCCAAGAACAGTATCAACCCTGAGGCAGGTATTTGCCTATGTGGAGATGGATGAACTGGAATTTAAGCTGGTGCTATAAAACATTCACATCATATAACTAAAATTTTCAGTTCTGGGACCATCAAAGAGAATTAAAAATGGTCCCAGGTCAGTAGCAACCCCTGGCTCCCAGCAGAAACAGTTGTAAATCTTTTCTGGAGGAAGATACTCCCAATTTAGGCTCTCAATAGCCTCAAATATTAGGATCAAGTAAATATAAGTTCACAGTTAGTGATTGGCAGTAAGAAAAGCAACATGACTACAATTGAGAAAAGAACAGATTAAAAGTACTTCCCCTACCCAACAAGGACTTCAGATACTAAAACTGTCAAATGTAGAATAACTACATATAAAATGTCCAAGGAATAAAAGAATAACAAAAACTAAATAAAACTATTAGATATGACCATCACAGAGACATGGAACTTCAGAAATATTGCTACTGTGTGATCATGTATGGTAATCACCAGGAACACTGATCAGTAGGCCAGGGGAACGGGGTTTGTGAGTTCAAAGGGTCATTCCATAAGTGGTCAAGGTAGACAAGAATGTGTCCCTATAGTGGATAGCGAAACATGAAAAGAAGCCAAGGTCATGGGAGAATCAAAGGGTTTATGTAGGTCTCCAGTGTAATACTCACTTTTCACAATTTTGCAATTATTTTATAATGTATTCTCTTATCAATTTACAACAGGGAAATCTGTTTCTGCACTCATTTTAGAATTTTCTTGAAAAGAAAATAATGTTACAATGACATTCAGATTTGTAACTTCTTGTTACCTATTTACATTGCCTTCTTTTGCTTACTTCTCACATTACCAAAAGCATGCGAAGTCACCTCTGGAAAATCTTGAAATCTCTTAAAACTGCATTGATGATCTCAATAAACAATTGAACAAACATTCCATGACACAAATAAAAACATACCCTTTATTGAGTATTAGACTTTCCTCTTCTGCTTCTGAAAGTACAATCACCTTAATGGGTGTCTGTGGCTCACGGAGAGAATAAATTCTAACAATTAAAAAAGAAAACAAGCACTTAAAATTATCCTTCATTTCCTAAAATTATACTTTACTCTGCATCTAATCAGTTTCTACTTGAGAATTTTCCTACTAATTATTAAAACCCATTAAGTCCCATATTTTCAATTCTCCAAATAGTTCAGTGAAATAGGCGAAAGTGCATTAAAATGGGTTGGAAATCATGATCTAAAGATTATATATCCTTTTTGTATTTTTTCATATATTTATGAAATATATTTTTCTTATATGTGTGAAATACATATGTTTTTAAGTACTCTAATTATTTACCTATTACTTTTCTCAAAAGAATAGGACTCCAAAAGCATAGTATTTCAAGGTGACCGTAAGTGGTATATTTGTTGCTTAATTTAAATTTTATAAGTGTTCTATATATAAGATGATGAGACATCATGGGTTAACCATTTCTTTGCCAAATATTTTGTTACTGACAAAGAAGCCTGCTTCCTTTGTTCTTTATATACGAGGGAGGTTTCCTTAGGATCTGAAGTAATGTTCTCTATCCATATCAAAATTTCTTGTTTTATTTGCAGTGCTGGGACCTTGAGCATGATGCTAAGCAAATGCTCTACCATGATCCCAGCCCTCTTATCAAAATTCTCTCCCTTTCCCCAACTATTACCCCAGCTCCCTTATCAAAATTCTTTTTTTTTCTCTTTTCCTACCCCCCCCCCCAGCAATAAGAATTGAACCCATGGGTATCACCACTGAGCTACACTCCTAACTCTTTCGTTTTTTTTTTTTTTTTTTTTTAGTTGTAGATGGACACAATGTCTTTATTTTATTGCTTTGTATGTGGTGCTGAGGATAGAACCCAGGGCCTCATGCATGCGAGGCAAGCGCTCTACCACTGAGCTATAATCCCAGCCCACTCTTTCGTTTTTGAGACATGGTCTTGCTAAGTAGCCCAGGCTGGCCTCAAACTTGCATTCCTCCTGCCTTAGCCTCCCAAGTCAGTTAGATTACAAGTGTTTAGCCTTATTCAAAATTTTTTTAGAAGCCTATACCATTGTACCTCTTGTTTTCCATCCTGAGCCCTCTGCTGTACTCTGCCTAATCATCACACTATTGCCAAGCCTGTTAGCTTCCCTTCAGTTATAATTATCTGTCTCTACTAACACCTAAAAGGAATATATCTTCTTTACATTCCAAATGTCCAGCAGAGTGAATAACATTGAGCCTGCAATCTATATGTGTTTTGTTATATGAAGATACTATATCAAGCC
Organism: Geosciurus inauris; assembly: GCA_004024805.1. Lineage (NCBI taxonomy): Eukaryota > Metazoa > Chordata > Mammalia > Rodentia > Sciuridae > Geosciurus > Geosciurus inauris. The sequence goes on along the minus strand of PVHX01002651.1, from coordinate 75,743 downwards.
ATCCCTATTTTCTCAAGGGAAAAGTATAAAAGTGAAAAAAAATCTTTTCCTCCAAAATCATTTTAATTGAAAGTAATTTAAGCAGTGTGGTGGTGCATGCTGGTAACCCCAGCAACTCAGGTGGATAAGGCAAGAGGACAGCAAGTTCAAGGAGACCCTGTCTTTAAACAAAAATAAAAAAGGGCTGGAGTGTAGCTCAGTGGTGCCCCTGGATTAAATTTAGTACAAAAAAAAAAAAAGTAACATATTTCACAGCATATATGGCTACTGTGAAAGGGGAAACTATTTTTCAAAAGGCCGGTAATATCATTAGAAATCAAATGTCCAGCCGGGCGCAGTGGCGCACACCTGTTATCCCAGCACTTTGGGAGGCTGAGACAGGAGAATCGCAAGTTCAAAGCCAGCCTCAGCAAGGGCAAGGCGCTTAGCAACTCAGTGAGACCCTGTCTCTACATAAAACACAAAATAGGGTTGGGGATGTGGCTCAGTGGTCGAGTACCCCTAAGTTCAATCCCTGGTACCACAAAAAAAAGAAAGAAAGAAAGAAATCAAATGTCCCCCATAAAGTCTGCACCAAATTGGTCACTTGTCTTTTTTCACCAAGAATTTTTTTTTTTTTAAATGTGGTGCTGCGGATCGAACCCAGTGCCTCACACATGCTAGGCAAGTTCTCTATCATTGAGTCACAACCCCAGTCCTTCAACAAGAATTTTTAAACTTGGTTTACTGCTTTATCAACAAAATGTCACAAGTACTTAAAAAATACTTGTAATGACAAATTGATCCAAATGAAAGTACATTTACTGTGGTCTTCCTAGGTTCCTACAAGCACCACTCACTTCAAAAGACAGAGTAATACTAGGCAGCAATATTTTGTTAGAGAACAATAAAAGAAATAGTTTCTCAAGAGCAATGAGTGGGAATTTCCTTTTGCCGTCCAAGTTCTTTCTGTGCAAAGTTTAGGGAACTGCTAAATAACCCATACTTTTAAAAGAATCTTCAACATTTAGGGCCAGCAAGGTAGGGTAATCCCACTCAGGAGGCTGAGGCAGGAGGATCACAAATCCAAGGCTAGCTACAGCAACTTAACAAGGCCCTGTCTCTAAAAATAAAAAGGGCTGGAGATATGGTAAAGCATCCCTGGGTTCAATTCCCAATACCAAAAACAAAAAAACAAAGAAGGAAAATAGGGCAGGTTGTGGTGGTGCAGGCCTGTAATCCTGGGAGGCTAAAGCAAGAGGATAAGTCTGAGGTTAGCCTCAGCAACTAAGTGAGGCCCTAAACAACTTAATGAGACCTTGACTTAAAATGAAAAAGTAACAAGGGCTGGGGATTTGGCTCCATAGTAAAGTACCTTTGGCTGGGTTCAATTCCCCAGTACCTAAAAAAAAAAGAGAGGAAAAAAAAGAAACAGGACAAGATACCTCCTTTAGAGCTTAACATGAGGAAGTAAGGACTTGACCTATGCTATCTCACTACTGTTTTTCCAGAATATATAAAAAGAAGGTTAAGAAGAAGAGTCTAAGAGTCCCTGGGATTACAGAATGATGTCTGTAGTTTACCTTCCCCTTTTTCTTTACCTTCAAACTCCAAAGCCAAATGGGTGAGCAGGGAAGGCTCTTAGAGAAGGACCAGGCAGATTTGGAGGTACCTGTAATAAGGGAGAATGGTGCCTCCATTGCTACCCAAATGCAAGGTGTGTTGCAGAAATGTATAAGCCACCAAAGAAATTTTTGGATGAATCTCATGTCATATCCAAGGGTCTAAGAACATGCGTATACTTTAAAAATTTAGTTATCTGGAAATTTCTAAAGAAGGTATGCTAGAGCAGCCTAAGAAAGAACTATGGTATAGTGCATCCAGTTCTCTGCAGCCCTTGGGAGGCAGAGAAGAGACCTCTGCTCCATATGAAAGACCACAGGAGGTGAAAAGGCACAGCAGACATCAAGTTTGCAAATACTCCATCTTCAGAGAGGGTTCAGGGTATGGATATAGCTAACAGGAGCCTATGGAAGACAGAGCTCCTCAGTGATGGAGGGAGCTAAAAGTTAAACACTGGCCCCAAACACACACACACACACACACACACACACACACATACACACCATCTATGCAGAGATTACCACATCAACAGAGCTAACAAGCAGCAGATGCAATGAATTAAATCAAGATCAAGAATACCTGCCCTTCCCTGACAGGCAGCAGTTAGGTAAGACCTCTGCCTTACCCATTCACCCTTTCTATCCCCACTTTGAAGAAGGTGAGTCAGAAGATAGAAGAGGCAGCCTCAATTCCTACACTTCACTCTGTAGGGATAGAAAAGTGCTGGGATAAAAAGAAACTAAGAAAAGAGGAGCACACATCCTCTCCATTCATTTCAGTCCCTCAAGATATAGGTCTGACTTATGAAGGGCCAGGATAATGGTTTTGAAAACTGACTTGACAGCAGAGCTTTAAATGGGACACACTAAGTTTTTTTTGGTACTGGAGATTGAACTCAGGGGCACTCAACCACTGAGCCACATCCCCAGCCCTATTTTGTGTTTTATGTAGAGACAGGGTCTCACTGAGTTGCTTAGCGCCTTGCTGTTGCTGAGGTTGGCTTTGAACCCATGATCCTCCTGTCTCAGCCTCCCTAAGTGCTGGGATTACAGGCTTGAGCCACTGTGCCCGGCTCACACTAAGTTTTAATAACTTAAAGTAACCAGAAAGCCAAGGAATCTATATAAGAAGCTGTTAAGAGCGTAAGCCATTCAGCAGGGAAGCTAGATTTGGTAGAGCACAGGTAAAAGCATGATTAGGAAAAAATAAAACTGAACGTATTTGTTCCTCTGTTTAGTTGAGTCCTCCTGACAAAACTTTACAAAAGGCAGATCCAGAAAGTTAAATCAGTGGGGACAAAGTATTTGATTACAGAGTACAAAGCTTGGAAGGGGCTTTAGAAATTATCAAATCAAATCTGTTCATTTTAAAAATTGGAAACTAAGCCCCTTTGCCTCCAAATGAAGTTCAAGATTTCAAAGAGAATAGAAGTGGCTGTGGAGGAAAGATTCAAATTTCTCATTTCCACTTATATTCTCTTTCCCCTATGCTACATTATCACCAAAGGGTGACATGCTGAAGTTTGGGGAAAACAGTACTTATAAGAGAGAACAGGAACAAAGATACTGGAGGCAGGAAGACTAGTTGAGAAGGAACAGCAGAAATTAAAGCATGTAACTTAGGGCAAGCAGTTTGGCAATTCTTATGAATGAGAATGGGTTACAACAGTCATCAAATAAAAGCATCTGAATATCCAGTGACTCATTTGGTGTGAACCTGAGCTGTGAATGAGCAAAGTGGAACACAGCCTTCACATTTGCAAAGGTATGAGAGGTAAAAAGAAAATTTACCTTATTAAATTGTCTGATGTTAACAGCACTATGTGGGGATCCAGCATTTCACTTGGATACCAGGCAGCATGCTTTAGAGTCAGAGAGGTAGAACTGGTGAAAAATCTCTCAGCAATTGGAGTGGTACTAAAATAAAGATCACAATTTTCCAAAAAATTCTGTAGAACTTGGATGAAACAAAAATCTATTTTAACATTCACTGCTTTTCTTTCCTTCACATTTTTCTGTTAAATCTTGTGGAGACAGCAAAGCACTTATTTGGTCAGTATCACAGAATTGAAATGAAAATATTTTCTCAATTGTAATATATTTTATCAGTGCTTTACAAACATTTTTCAATACAGTATCTGATCTGATCTTTTTACCAGTAAGGAAACTACAAGGGCAGATACTACCATTATTATTTTGAAATTTAGGAAATAGATCTAGAAAATATACTGTTCAAAGAGATTTCCCTTATATATTATAGAGCTAATAATAGGTTTCTACCTTATATTCTCTTCAGTAGATCATTCAGATTCTCATTTTTTTGTATTTTTTTTTAAAGAAGAAATTATATAAAAAAATAAAACCTAAACATCTGAGCAAACTTCTGGCTCCTAAACAGTATCTGCTTTTTAAAAATTATATTTCTAACAAATTCAAAAAATAGTCTAACTTCCATTAAGACAGCAGTGTGATAATTCAAGCAGAATGAAAGTATATAACCACACCTATACAATAGGCATTCGTATCACAGAAGCCAGACTGCAGACCATAAGGAATGCTTGGTTTCAACAGTAACATACTTACCACTGTTTAAGAATCCTGGATCTTGAACAATTCTCTGTATGTATAACAAATTATGTAGACAAACACTAAATGGACATACAACTTACCTACAATTCACTGTTGCTTTTCCACCTTCAAATTCAGAATTCTTCCCCCATCTTTTAGGTAATTCTAATACCATAAGTCCTTTTATCCCAATAAGTGCTACATGATGTTGGGTTGGACTTAACAAGACTTGATAAATTTCAAACAGAGGTGGATTTATGCAAAGCAATCTCTGAAAATTAAAGCAAACTGGTCAACATAGTTAATTTTAATGTGAATATATGTGGTAGATATTTGAAACCACTATAATGCTCTAGTTTTCTATAATTATAAGATAGCAAAGCATTCCGGGTAAGTACTAACACTTGGGTTGATGAAATATTTTTAGCCATTTAGATGGAAATGATATACAAATACATCACATTTCCCCACTTTAAAAAAATTAAAAAAAAAAAATTTTTTTTTTTAGTTGTAGATGGACACAATACTTTTGTTTATCTTTATGTGGTGCTGAGAATCGAACCCAGTGCCTTACACATGCTAGGCAAGTGCTCTACCACTGAGCCACAACCCCAGCAACCCCACTTTGATTAATTAAAGACTATTACACCTAATTTTTCAAGCCCCAGCCTACACCTACAACTCCAGTCTCGAATTTCCACCATTCCTTACTTGTTCTTTACACCAATCAGATTAACCTGCATTTCTGAGAAATCATGATGCATCTTTGTGATTATGTCTCTGTGTGGCACAATTGTGATTATGCCTCTGTCTTGGTACAACTCTTCCTCTTCCTGCAGTGCCATTTTTCTTTTTAGCCAGCTAACAAGACTTAGCACATTCTCAGAGACTGGGCTTCTATGTCTTTTTTCTCCCAAGAAAATATTCCTGATCTTGTAGCAGGAATAAATGTATCTTTTCTGTAATTCCACAGTCATTCTGGATAATTCCACTATTCTGCATTCTAACTGACTTTTTTACTTGCTCAAACATTTTTTTTAAAATATTTATTTTTTGGTTGTAGGTGGACAGAATATCTTTATTTTATTTTTATGTGGTGCTGAGGATCGAACCCAGTGCCTCACCCGTGCTAGGCAAGCACACTACCACTGCACCACAACCCCAGTCCAATTCAAACATTTAACTATGGATTAATTGAAATGTGCCACTTTTCTCTGTATTCCTAAGCTTAGCACATGGCACATCATGGACTCTCAATATATGCTTAGTGCAACTTATGAGACTGTGTCTCAAAATAAAAAATGGGCTCAGGATATGACTCAGTGATTAAGCACCCCCCGGGTTCAATCCCAATTTACACACACACACACACGTTTTATATATATGCTTAATGAATAGACAAAATGAACTCAGAAGTATTAATAACTATTATAAGTACTATGATTAAATGGCTTCAAGAGTTTTTAGCAGCAAGCAGAATGCTGCTTTACCTATAGAAAAGATGAAATAGTGATATTTTAAGGGGGTTCTAATAAGTTGTCTCTGCATCAAATGTCCTCAGAAAATTCACTTTTTGTATTGGTACTTTATATTTTTTCTCTCATAACCACCTCAGATCCCCATTTTATTTTCTTTCTACTTTCGGTTATAAATGATGAGGCTGCCAATGTGTCGTCTTCCTTATGTATAGACAAGCACCTTAAGTCAAAATCTTTTTAGATCAGACTGTTCCAAAATATACTGAGATTTCTATTAATTGTTATGGATGTCTGTAAGCCTGTGTCTTTTAGCTGCCTTTGCTGATTCTGAACATAGTGACTTTTTTTCTGATCAGAGGTTCTTTCCTGTTCCCAATATTCAACCCCAACCTCCTTTCTACTTGATTTTGACTATAACTCAAACTAAACAGAGGCTTCTTTTGAAACCTTGCTTCTGTTACATATCTGATCACATTAATTTATTTGTAACAATCATAGAAAGTAGGTTTTTGTTATTGTTTTTAAAGTCACTACTGATGCTTTTATTAATATTCAACGTTATAATGCATAACTGCTTTCTTTCTAACCTCTTGAGTTTTTGAGATTCTAGAGGACTGAAGGTTATAAAGATAGTCACCAGTATTTACTGAGAACTTACATATTCCAGGCATTGTCAAGTGCTGGGGAAATAAAAATGAGTAAGGCAGACACACCCCCCTGATTTGGTGCTTAGTCTAGAAAGAAGACAAACAATAAATAAATAATTTTAAATAGTTTACTGTGCAAAATGCTACATAGCAATATAGAATGCTATGAGAATACTGTGCGCTGGAACCAGATGCAAGGGTGTGCACCTATAGTCCCAGCTACTTGGGAAGCTGAGGATCATTTGAGACCAGGAATTTAGGTCCAGCCTGTGCAACAAACCAAGTCCTCATCTCTTAAAAAAGAAGAAAAATTAAACACAGAAGAAAAAAAGCCACGGGGTGCTGACACCTAATAATTAACTAAAATTTTACAGTAAGTAGATTGTAGACTCTTGACCTTGTTTGAAAACTGCAGAAGCATTGGTAGTAGCTTGTTAAAATCAAATCATTTCTCAAAGAATTAGTCTGCGGCATGTAAGAGATGTTATTCATTATAATGGTTGCCACGCTTACTTTAAAAAACATTTTTCTTTTAGTTGTCAAAGGACTTTACTTATATGCGGTGCTGGGAATCCAATCCAGTGCCTCACACATGCTAAGTAAGTAAGCGCTCTACCTCTGAGCCACAACCTTAGCCCGCTTACTTTTAAAATGTAAAAGGAAGGCCAGTTTCCTACAAATAAACATCTACACAAAGCAATGTTTGATCCCTGCAAGTCTAGCATACTTTCCGATCACACCCACATTCACGCGCTATTGGCTTATCAAAATTTTCCAACTTTGGGGATGACCTAATTTACTAAAAAGGAGCAATAATTAAAAATGAGTTCCTCCATGTCAGGCTTGAAACTTGCTTTCAAGTCTACTAACTGACAATGCTCACAACAACCCAAGAGAAAGTTATGATTATACCTATTTGAGTGTCACGTCGTAAAATAGGTTTTTCGACCAACCCGCTAAAAATAGCAACTCCATCATACATTCTCTATCCCTCTACCCTCCTGATTTTTTTTAGAGTACTTAACCATCACCGACATTTTTTTAAGTGGTCCTCCCCTTCCTCCCAGACCCTCAGAACACAAGCACTTGAACAGCTTGAGTCCTTTCAAGCCTTTCAAGTGTCGGGCAGGGTTGGAGTCAAGAAACATGCTGGATAGGAAGGGCTTTTCCGCTTGAAGTGGTTTGTCCCCGAAGAGCACACCCACCAGAAGATGAAAAACAGCCAAGATGAGAACAAAACAGAAAAACAAGTTAAGATCCCAGCCAAGGGTCACGTTCAAGACGTCCACGCCGTACCTGGTACTGGGAAAGCGAAGGCTCCTCACTACCGCCGCCGAGGCCTCGAAGGCGAACCACCAAGAAGGAACTGCCTTCTCCGTCCCACAGGAAGAGCTCTCCGTTGAGGCCGAAGATCAGGTTTCTCGTGAGCAACTGTGGCGGCAAAGGCGGCGATGACGGCAATGATGAAGAAGCCGGTTTCTCAGCGTCTGTTGTGCTCTGGTTTTTCAGTCCTTCCCGGAGCCGCAAGAACACAACGTGGTTAGGAAGCCAGGTCTGCCACAGATCACCGTCGGGAACCGGACCTTCCGCACCCGCCATCTTGACCCAACTGCTTTCCTAGCTCCAGTTGCTCGACCCACCGCTGAACACAGCCTATCCTTGGCTAGCCAGCCACTGCTTCAGCCAATCATCGAGCAGGAAGCCCAGAAACAGGACACCAGCGCTCAGGGCGGGGCTAAGAACTAGCCTATCAAGCAAAGGCATCTTCAGGGGAAAGCCAATCGCCAGGTTGGCATTCATTAAGAAATCAAAGTGGGCGGGCCGAGGTCAACAGAACAGTGCCTATTTAGAGACAGCTTTAATACTGCTCGGAATCTAGTACCTAAAGTATAGGCGGAGATCTACGTATCTAATTGCGTCTCGAACACCTCCATCTGGGTAAACCCAGGCATCCAGAACTTTCCTTCAAGACTCACTGCTCTCAATCCAGATTGGATTGAATTCATAAATGTCACTACTTCATCCACCTATCCTTAGTTGGCCCAAATTTGTCTCCGTATGGGGCTGGCCTGTAAGACACTTCCCAGAATTCCTTGCCATCTACGTGCGACCTTCGCCAAAAACTATAACTCCCAAAGGTCTATGCGCGCTCCTAGGGGCGGGGCGCTTGGCGGCGACTCCAGCGAAGAGATGGCTGGACCTGCTGGATCTCAGCGCAGCTCGCTGTACAAACAGCTGGGCTCGGCGTCCTGGAAAGAGGCTTTCCGGCAGGTGAGTGTGAGGTTTTGGCCATGGTCTATCCCTTAATCCATCCCAAGGGCCGTTGTCCTGTGTGCCTTCACCTCTGCCCTGCTCTATTAAGCAGGAGCCTGGAGCTCCTGGCCAGTGGCGTTGTATCCGGAACCCAAACTTCCTGCTGCCTTTTGGGTCTTGATCACCGCCCTACCTCCTTCCGGGATTTTGGCCCCTGGGTGTAGGATTACCCTGTGTGGGATCAGTCTCTGTAAGCTTTGCTTTTTGATTTCCGGTCAGTTTCAAAACTGGAAGTGTGGTCGTGATCACACTTTCCGCACCTCTACAATACCACTACCCCCTACTGTTAAGTGGACGCGGAGAGAAGCACTTTATATAGTTTTGACATGTGAGTTAGAAATTATTTTTATTCTAGAGAGGAGTCAGAAGAGCCCCAGTTACTAAGTTTGAATTGTTAACTCACCTCAGTTCTGTCCTCTTCTGTAGTCAACGTAGTTCCTAGTAAGATACGGCCTCTTTTCTCTAGGTGTATATATTCCAAGAAAATAATCTGATGTTAGAAAAGATTGTGAGCCGGGCGCGGTGGCGCACGCCTGTGATCTCAGCACTTTGGGAGGCTGAGACAGGAGAATCCGCGAGTTCAAAGCCAGCCTCAGTAACAGCGAGGCGCTCAGCAACTCAGTGAGACCCTGTCTCTACATAAAATACAAAATTGGGCTGGGGATGTGACTCAATGGTCGAGTACCCCTGAGTTCAATCCCTGGTACCAAAAAAAAGAAAAAAGAAAGAAAGAAAAAGGAAAAGAAAGATTGTGTACTGCAGGGTTTCTCAACCGTGGCTATTGACATTTTGAGGGAGATAATTTTTTGTTGTGGAAGGCTGTTCTGTACTTTGTAAAAATGTTTAAAGGCAGTATCCCTGGCCTCTAGACCACTAGATATTAATATGGTCTTCCTACAAGTGTTGTGACAACCAAAAAGGTCACCTAGGCCTTGCCACATGTACCCTGAGGAACAGAATCACCCTGATTGAGAAACATTGTTACCACAGCCATCTCTAAAGTAGCAAGAATTTGAAAGCAATATAAATGTCCTCTAGTAGGATAGTGGATAAGATATTATGCACCCAACCGTCAAGGAAGCTGGCACTGAAGACAGTATGAAATATGATAATCTGGAAATATGTGAACAAAGCATTATAATTTTACTTATCTACATGTGATTAAGGACTGGATAAGGATATACAAAAATAACAGTAGTTAGGAATATAATGGAAATTTCATGTCTATAAATTTTCTTTAATATTAAGTAATTTGAGGTTGTTGTCATTGTTTTTAATGGAACTGATCCCCTCCCCCCCAATCTTGCTGCTTTTTCCAAGGGATGCCTGGAGAGAATGAGAAACAACCGGGACAGGCTCCTGAACAAGTACCGCCAGATTGGGAGCAGTATGCCAGGGAGAGGTCAGAATGCCCTTCTAGTACAAGAGGTGGTGGAAGAAGAGTGGAACTCTTTGAAGTCAGGAGAATACTATCCAGAGGCTTTGGCTCAGGTCAGGCTTGGATATGTGTTTTCAGGGAGGAGTTGCACCATGAAGAAATCCTAGTGTCTTCTTTGTATCTGTTTGTCCATTTTCTCTAAACCCACTGACTCTCCAACCCCCAATTTGAATTCTAACAGCCTTTGATCCAGGCCTTTCTGCCTTTGACATTAAATTATTCTAGGTCAGTGGTTCCTAAATACTAGACTGTAGGCTTGTTATATACTTGCAACATGATCACTTATGAAACTATAAAGAAATTTCTTTTTGTCTCCACTCTTGGAAATTTTGATTCATTACTCATGAACTAGGAATCTGTTTTTTTTTAAATTTTTTAAATTTTTTAATATTCTTGTAGTTGTAGATGAACACAGTACCTTTATTTTATTTATTTTTATGTGTTGCTGAGGATTGAACCAAGTGCCTCATGCATGCAAGGCAAGTACTCTACCACTGAGCTACAGCTCCAGCCCCACGGAATCTGGTTTTTTATTTAAAAGTCTCTAGGAACATTCTGATTACAGTCTCAGCCAGAGTTGGAAACTGGATATGAATAGGAAATTGTTGATGGTGTATCAGGAAGAGTACTGGATTGGAGATTAGGAGTTCTGGACTCCTAATTCTGGTTTTGCTACTGACTCTGAACTTTACTGTCTTTGAGCTTTAACTTGCTTGCTTGCTTGCTTTCTTTTCCTTTTTTTGGTACTACGAATTGAATTCAGGGGCACTTGACCACTGAGCCACATCCCCAGCCTTATTTTGTATTTTATTTAGAGACAAGTTCTCACTGAGTTGCTTAGCACCTCACTTTTACTGAGGCTGTCTTTGAACTCATGATCCTCTTGCCTCAGTCTCCCGAGCAGCTGGGATTACAGGCGTGCGCCACTGCACCCGGCTGAGCTTTAGCTTTCACATTTATAAAGTGGAGAAAATAATATTATTGTAAGGACTAAATGACAAAATTCTGGAAACTGCTTTGAAACTATCAAGGCACTATATAATGAGGCATTGTTCAGTGGCATCTATGTGTCCTACAGTATGCTAAATGTTTGCCTTACATCACCACAATTAGTACTCATGATAGTCCTCTTGGGTGGGTTTTATTCCCACTTTACAGAGGCCAGAACTGAGACTTACAAAGACTAAGAACTTTCCTGTGGTACATAACCTTGGAAGAACATTAGCTGCTGCCCCAAATTTGAAGATGTTCTTTTAGCACTGGGTAGTTTGATCATTTGTCAGTGACTTAGCATGACCACATTATGCCATTGTCAGCATAGTCAGTAGGAAGACTGGACTGATTTTTCAGGTAAATCTGTTTTTTGTTTTGTTTTTGGTACTAAAGATTGAAGCCAGGAGCACTTAACCACTGAACTATATCCTGAGCCCTTTTTATGTATTTGGAGAAAAGATCTTGCTAAGTTGCTTAGGACCTTTCTGGGTTGCTGAGATTGGCCTTGAACTTGTGATCCTCCTGCCTCAGCCTTCTGAATTACTGGGATTATAGCATGTGCCACCATGCCCAGCAAATCTGAGTTCTTAAGCTAGCCTCTAAGTATGAATTACTGTTGGGCTTGGTGGTAGATTAATAATTCAAATTTAAGATGATTCCACTTTCTCTTGTAGTTGAGCTTGCCAATGAACTTGGCTGTGCTAGAGGAAATCCAACAGGAGCTGATTGATGAAGGTAACTCTGGGGAGTGGTCCTTTCTATATTTAGCCACTCTTAATACTGGCCTTTCCTACCACCATATTTAGTCAAGTGTCTAGAAGTCTTTGGTTTTACTCTGAAGTTTTGACTGCCTGTCTTCCCAATAATAAGTATCTCTAGGGTGCTGAGCTTTCCTGTTTTGTGCTAACAACTTTTCTTGCCATGGTATTGCTTTCCCTTTGTGTCTTCTCTACAAGATCATATCAGAATGGAAAGTGGTGTTCTCACAAAGGTTTCCAACTAGTGAAGTGGTAGAGCTGTGAAGCAAAATTTTGTAACTCCATTTCCTGTGTTTATTCTGTCCTGCTCTCTATTAATAGGTTAAGCTAGGTGCAGTGTCCTGAGCCTGTGGTTCCAGCTCCTCCGGAAGCTGAGATGGAAGGATTGCTTGGGCCCAGGACTTTGAGGCCAGCCTATGCAATATAGTGAGATTTAAAATACAAAACAAAGAAAAAATGGTTAATAGTAAACACGTCACTTTACAGGATGCAGTGGAGTGGTGCCTCGTCATATCCCTTGGTTTACCCAATTTAAGTGCCATCTCTCTCTTTTTTTAAATATTTATTTTTTAGTTGTAGGTGGACAGAATATTTTTATTTTATTTTTATATGGTGCTGAGGATCGAACCCAGTGCCTCCCGCGTGCTAGGCGAGCACGCTACCACTGCGCCATAACCCCAGCCCAAGTGCCATCTCTCTTATCCATTCTTTATTGATTCCCCAGGATCTTGTGAGCATCACTCCTTGAGATGTCACAGCACTTGTAGAATATTTAGCACCTTATATAATTGTCTTTTGTCCCAATGAACTTGAACTAGCCTTATCTTGATTAGGTTTTATCTTTATTATCTGTAAAATAGAGATGATGAGCCTGCCCTACAAGTTTGTCATAGGGCTTAAATAGTATGTGTAGAAGACTTAGAGCAGTGTCTGGTTTGTAGAAAGCTTTCAGTAATCAATAGCTATTATTATGGTAATGCGTGAGCACATATTCTTGAACCAGACCTTAAAGAGTCATTTTTCAGCTTTATTACTTTTAAATTGTGTGGAACTGAGCAAAGTAGTTACTTTTGCTGTGCCTTAGTTCCTTCATTTTTGAAATAAGGATAATTATAATGAAGAAACTAAATATATGTAAAGGATTTAAACAGCATTTAAAGCATAGTAAGTGCTCTACAAATGGTAGTTGTTAGGTTTGGCTCCAGTTAGATTGTAAAGTTTTTAAGTTAGTTATCTTGTTTTTGTAATTGATTCTCTTTTCCCCTTGCCTACAAAACCTGTCTGAGTGGTGAAACATATGACCCACTAAATCTTTCTTTGGGGGTATATGTAAATAAAAGTTCTATAATGATAAGGATTTACTGTGCTATGCTACACTTAGCCAGAAGAAACATTCTAAAGCAGGGGTCAGCAGCCTTTCTGTAAAATGCCAGCTATCCTGGGGACTCTCCACAGTTGTGATGGAAAAGCAGTTACAATGTGTAAACAAGTAAGTGCAGCTGTAGTTGGTTGGTTCTGTGTCTAAAGCCTGGACTGTGAGTTCATCAAGGGCAGAACAGTCTTTCATCTCTGTACCCCTGTAGCTAGCACGCATTAGGTACTGTTGTACTTTTGCTGAATCAATCAACACAGATTCTGAACAACATAGGTTCTGAGTACACAGACATTGAGAAACTGATTACTTGAGGCTCAGCAGTGAGCCTGAAGTCAAAAGTAAATGCTCTGTAAGTATCAGCTTTCTCTAGTTGCCCCTGAGACTCCTGACATTTCACATTGGTGCTCCAGTGGCCTGCAGAGATATGTGAAAGTTTTCTCCTTGTGCTTTAGCCTGCTTCACCTCTGTGCTCACAAGGAGGTGGTAGATGGGGGCAGGGGAGATCCAAGAAGATGTTAGCCTGAGTTTTGCCTGAATCTTTTCCTTAGGTAGAAGAAATCGTTGAAGGTGAAGCTTGGCGTTAAGTACAGGGCATCCCTGGAAAAACATGGTGAGGCACTCCTGCTGCCTTTTGCCTTGCAGAATACTCCATCATCAGCGAGTATGAGAAGAGCTTGCAGTTCAGTGAACAGCATCTCAGCATCATGCTGGCTGAGTGGGAAGCGAAGCCCCTCATCTGTCCTGTTTGTACAAAGTAAGAGTTTTCAAACCTTTTCAGCATTATTAGTTCCCATTCCCCAGTCCAAGGTGAGTGGGATTGCCACCCCCTCCAAAAAAAATATCTGTTGCATGCAAAGGTCTGGCGAGCCAGGTCTGGCCACCATGATGATTGAAGATCCTAATTCTGATTCTAGGTACAACCTGAGAATAACGAGTGGTATGGTTGTGTGTCAGTGTGGCCTGTACATCCCATCTCATGTAAGTATTCCACATAAAGATTTTGTGCCACCTCTTCCCAAATATATGTTTTTTGAAGAACCTCCAGTCATGGGCTGGAGCTGATGTGCACATCTCTTCCTAATTTTGTGTTCAGCAACATCACATTGGTAGTATAACATCAGCCATGGCAAGAACATACGCAGCATGGAGATTGGCAGACACTACAAATCAGGGCTTTTGTTTCCTGCCCTTCCCCAGTGGAGAACACTGCTTCTAATCTATAGAATGATCACAGTTTAGGTCTGGAAACACTTGTCTCTGATGTTCCATAGAAAGTTTTTGTATATGAAGCCATGCAAATATTCAGAATGTAAACTTCAGTAACCTTAAAATGCATAAGGAGACCTCTTTTCTGAGATCTAGGGACAGCAAGTTTGCCAGTTCATTGAGTAGTTGGTTAAAGTGGACAAATTATAAAAATGAAACATTTTATGGTGAGTTTCAAATGACTTTGAAAACAAGTCCTATAATGCTTAGTCTGGAGTTGTCCAGTTTCATTCATCTCTTTGAAGCTGATCAAGAAGCTGAATATGGAACTTTGGGAATGTTCTATCATGTACTTAACAGCTTTTTTATTTTTTTGAACAACTCATCCTTTTTGAGTGTTTCCTAAACTCTATTATCATAAAAATGAAACTTTATTTTCATTTCCCTATATAGTGTCATTGATTTATATAACATGTAATAAAATCACAGAGATGGGCTGGAATTGTAGCTCAGTGGTAGAGCGCTTGCCTTGCATGCCTGAGGCACTAGGTTCAATCCTCAGCACCACATAAAAATAAATAAAGATATTGTGTCCATCTACAACTAAAAAAATATTTTTAAAAAATGTTTAAAAAAAATCACAGAGATATAGTAGCAAATTCAGTTAGCACAAACATCTGGGAGCAGACATTGCTGATTCTTAGTAAGGATACACTGAGCCAGTGGCTGCAGAAGCAGGTTAGAAAGTAGCTTACTAGCTCTGAATGTTCCTGCTGTGAGTGGCAGTCACTGCTTTGAAGAAGGAATAGATAGCCCTGGAGGGGTGGTTAAATGTGGAGGTTGGTTAAGAGATCTTGGCACATTCTTAGACCCAAGACTGACTTTAAAGCTGTAAGGAATCAAGCCAATCATAGCAAGTGAGGTAGAATTACATTGGTTGGCATGAGGGATCATTATTTTCAACTTGTTGACAATCGTGTAACTTAGTTGCAGCTGAACTGTTTTTTTCAGTCTCCAGAATTATCAGAACAGAAGCTTCGGTCCTGTTTAGAAGATAGTGTAAATGACCACAGTATACATTGTCCTCATACCCCTGAATTTTCAGTCATTGATGGAACCGAAGAAAAGCCCAGTCTTCTCATGAGCTGTCTGGTAAGCCTCCCGTGAGACCCAGGCAGTGGTAAGAACAGGTCAGCAGTTTTATTCCCATCTTGGTGGAAATAATTCTTAGAGACACGTAAATGTTTAATGGCATTTACTTGATAGAAATTGAAGGCATTTCAACTAAAAGATCAATCATTCCCTGAAAAGCAAAGAGGCAGCCTAAGATCATGGCATCCAGTTGCACTGCCTGCTCCTGTTAGATCTGCTGCAGTGGTCTTGGACTCCTTAGATCTGATCATGGTCTTAAAATCCAGGTAGCCATCCTGGCACCACCTCTGCAAATGGACATGGGACAGGAACCACAGCACAACAGCATCAGATTTGTCTCTCAGCAAGAATCTTAACAGAGGTGCAAGGTTAGATTCTAGGTCACTGATTGGCAACTCAGGTGTGAGGGACAGGACCTCAAGTAGGTATGGGAGCCACTTGTCTTGAAACTTTAAGCTTCCTATAGGAACTAGTATCTCTTACAGTAATCCCTGTAATGATGTAGTAATCACTATGACTTGTTATTATAGATTCAGGGCTCCGGGCAAGGGGAACCTGGGATTAGTGAGCACTACAGCATGCCAGATACTCAGTAAAACCCAACTCTTCACATAAAACTGGCCAGTCTTAGCCAGGTGCGATAGCATATGCCTGTAATCCCAGCACTTTGGGAGGCTGAGACAGGAGAATCGCAAGTTCAAAGCCAGCCTCAGCAAGGGCAAGGAGCTAAGCAACTCAGTGAGACCCCATGTCTACATAAAACACAAAATAGGGCTGGGGATGTGTCCCTGAGTTCAGTCCCTGATACCAAAAACAAAAACAAAACTGGCCAGTCTTTTATGGCTCCAATTGTACCTGATAGCATGACCCCTTGTAACACTTGCAGTTAATTTTTTTTTTTAAGTGTTTCTTTAGTTGTCAGTGGAACTTTATTTTACTTATTTATATGTGGTGGTGAGAATCGAGCCCAGTGCCTTACACGTGCTAGGCAAGTGCTCTACCACTGAGCTACAACCCCAGCGCACATACCTTTTGATATGTCTTTGTCCTTTAGGGCAAGGATCATGTCTTTACTTCCAATGCCTGGCATCTAAATATGTGCTTAATATTTATATAAATGAGTTAAAATGGAGGAAGGAGAAATGAAGAGGCACAGGTCAGATGGCCTCAGCTTCTGTCTTCTTAGAATAATGAACTCATAAGTCACCTGCACAGATGATGACAGTAGCAGAGTAGTGTGGTGCTCCTGGAGTGTGAAAGTCTTAGACCAAGTGCTGGAGAAGATGAGAATGACAATTAAAAGAGGGAGCAGCCAGGAGCAGTGGCATGTCCCTAGACTCCAAGCTACTCAGCAGGCTGAGGCGAGATCCTTGAGCTGGGAGTTCAAGACCAACCTGGGCCACTTACTGAGACTAGTCTATCCGAAAGAAAAAAGAAAAAAAGGCAAAAGATTGCCTGATTAACGAGTGTATACCTGTGGCTCTCCCTACATTTGTAGATCCAGTGAGATCAGGCTGTAGGGCCATTCAGCATAGATGAGGTAGAAGAAAATAGGTGTGGGTATGAAAAATGGTAATCTGTGACAAGGGCTTGGACTATTTGAGATGTGACAATGTGAAAGTGGCCAGGGGATGAAATGTAGTAAGCTACTTGTTAGGGTTATATCATCTTTCAGAGAAAGCCAAATATATTGTTTATGGAGATAGAGTCAAGGAAGGACAGACAAAATTCCTTAGCATAGTGGTAGGGCCAAGCCAAGGGAAGGCACGTGGGATTAGTGAACCTCCAACTTGTTTCTGCCTCTATGAACGTGTGTATTTACCTCCCCGTGCCAGTTTCCATCTTATATTGAGTTGGAGCAGTCCTACATTTGTGTTGGGCTGTACAAGCTCCAAGCTATCAAGAGTTTTAATCTCTGGTTGCTAGTTTCCTGAGCGTGAGGATATTTTATAGTTTGCCTCCAGGATTTGATCTTACTTTGAAGACATTACTGCTAATGGCTTTGAAGGTGTAGGATAGAGGTCCAGTAAAGCCCAAGAGCCAGGCTCATCAGTGCCCTCGACAGAGTATTCCACCCACCTAATTCATAGTTGTAATTGAACTCAGGCAGCACCATCTAATGTGCAGTAATTTTAATTACAGCAATTAGATGTCATTATTGATCACAACTTTTGGGGGGGGGGACCGGCAATTGAACTAAGGGGCACTTGACCACTGAGCCACATCGCCAGCCCAATTTTATATTTTATTTAGAGACAGAGTCTCTGAGTTGCTTAGTGCCTCGCTTTTGTTGAGGCTGGCTTTGAATTTGTAATCCTCCTGCCTCAGCCTCCCAAGCTGCTGGGATTACAGGCACGCGCCACTGCACCTGATCACAACTTTTAACCATATCTTAAGGTAACTTTTTTTGACTACAATTCAGTTTATGCTAACTTGTTTTCTGTTTCAATTCAGGTTTGTGATACATGGACTGTGATCCTCTAGAGCCAGCCTGGACTTGTGTCATTCTACTGGTTTGAAAACAACTCACACCCTGTAAGAGGATTCCCTGTATATACAAATCGGGTTTTTTTTCTCTTTTTTTTTTAGTTATAGATGGGCATAATACCTTTATTTTATTTTGTATTAAAACTCTTCAAACATATCTGTTTTGGTGTTTTGATGCAGGTTGAAGGTGAAGAAATAGAAAAGACAAACTTCCTTGGAGGAGATAAAATAATTTTATTGTCCATCATTATGTTATACAAAAATCTAGAAATAATAGATTTGTGCAGGAAAACTCCCAAATGAATAGTAAATGAAACCATGATAACAATAATTTAAATCTGCTTATTTTTCCCCCATGATGTTAGGATTGTAACCACTTCAAAGCACATGGTCTGGTGTCAGGGTAGTTTTTGTTCATTGGTCAAAGCACACCATAATACTAAGCCCTTTAGTGTCTCTGATTGCTCTACTGGCTCTTGACGAAACTTTTGAGGTCTTCAAGAAAAGTAATGTATTCCTGGTGCTCCAGAGCTGTGCTGAGTTCCACCAACTCATCTGCAAAAGTGTTGTCCACCCCTCGGTCTGCAAGGAAATCCATTAGGTGGTCATACAGGGCCTGTAAAGCAAAGTATTTACTAGTTTAAAGAAGTAAAAGACAAAATGCTGCTGCTTGTCCTTGAACTGGGACCTTCCCCTGCAAGGCCTGATCACCCCGCATCCTACCCAGAACTCACCCAATCCAGGGAATCTGTGTTCAGTGTGTAATTAGTATCCTTCCATTCAGACTCGCCAGTGGACTGAAAGCTAACTTCCTTAATAGAGAAAATGTCACTCTCGGCTTCCTCCTCTTGTCCAATCTGAGAAGAAAAATTATTTAGGGAAACTGAAGGGTTTTCCAAGAAAAGCCAGAATCGGGAAAAGAAAGCTTTGTAGCTTGAAACTCCCCAGGTTCTAACCACCTTCCCTCCTCACCCTCACGTCTTTCCCTGCTTTGCTGGTCTAGAAAGTCTCACAGGTATCTATTAAAAGGACTAGGAAGGTCCCAGGACACACTCCTTGCCTAGGGGTGCCAAAGGACTGTCACCCCAGCTTACACACCTCATCTTCTGGATAGTGACAGTCCAGTACCAGGGCCTTCTTGCCATCACTCTTCGTAACTTCAACCACGAAATTGGGAGTGGACGTCAGTTCAGGCTGGGGGAAAAAAACAAGTCCAGTACAAGTCACTGTTGAAAGAGGTCCATCCTTGGACCAAAGGTATCGGGTAGTTCAGTGATGGCCACCACTATTAGGATATCTAGTCATCTTACAGTCTTATGCTGTGGTGTTTAAATAAGGAACCCAGAATCTTTAACACAGTATTCCAAAGAGTTTTACTTCTGCTAGCACCCTGCTTTTTAAAAGAACACACTGAGTTTAATAAGAAATCTGAATTCAAGTTAATGGTACCAGTTAACTGAGATTTAGATCAATCCCTCAACCTTCCTGAGCGTGTTCTTTCTCCACCCAGACACTGAAAAGGTGGCCCAAAGCTCTAAGACATTCTTTCCAGTTAGGTTGTTTCAGGAATCTTTTATTATAGACCAGAATCAAAGGCTGGCACATGGATGGGTTCTGGTCAAATGGCCACCCTACTGGCTGAGTAATGGTGGCAGCTTTTCCTCTGATGGTGACCCTGGGAGCAGTCCAAGGTCAGGGAAAAGCTAAGAGAAGCATACCAGAGAGCTCTACTCTCACAGTAGGTCAGAAGACAGCCCTGATACCTCCTCAGTCAGACAGTCTGGTAACCCCAAGACCCTCTCACTGGCTGGCTTCCTGGCCAGGCGCACCACTTCCTAAAATATGGAAGACAAAGCACCATCCAGATCCAACAAAGAAAGCCATCAACCTAAGGAATGATCTCACCCAGCCAAGTGTTAAAATCTCTGAGGCTTTTGGCTTTTCTATCTTGGTTAAATGGGCGGTGTTTTACTACCATCTTATGACATGTTAGGAACACTGCTATGGTGAAAATACTCCTAGTGGTAAACTCCCCACATATCTCCCCATCACAAGAAGGAGTGAAAGTTTCAGTTTCATTAATAGAACACAGGCCTGACTTTGAAGCCTGAGCTTGTACCTAGCAATGTATTCAGCCCCTGGGAAAGGAGGGGCCACAAGTCCTGGGACTAATACTGGTCAGAACCTGTTGATTCTGTTGCTCTGTAAGTCCAACATGTGCCCATAGTCTTTTCTTCAAGTGTTAGAAAAATTATAGAACCAGTTCTTGCCTATCAGAACTGATGGAAAGTCTGGTTGGTCACACAAGCTTACCTCCTGTTCTTCAACCTTCTGCCCTTGTGAGGGCTCCTCCTCACCGTCAAATGTTGGTGGGATGCTGTTGTTAATGTTGAAAGTGACAGTAATCCTAGAAAGGCAAATGAAAACACAATAGCAAGGTGTACTTTTTTTTTTTAGTTGTAGAGGAACACAATGTCTTTATTTTAATGCTTTGTATGTGGTGCTGAGGATCGAACCCAGGGCCTCACGCATGCGAGGCAAGCACCGTACCACTGAACTACAATCCCAGCCCCAGCAAGGTATACTTTTGATTGAGTAATGTAATAGGTAAGTATGGAGGCTTGTTGAAACATTGTCTCTGTCCTAGCTGGCTGAACATCTTAATTATCTGTAGAGCTCCAAAATGGGCTGGTTCCCTACATGTGCCGACCACTCAAAGTTAAATTACTAGGCCTTGGCTGGGGGTGTAGCTCTGTGGTAGAATACTTGCCTACTATGTATGAAACCCTGGGTTTAGTCCCAAGCACCAGGAGTGGGGTGGTGGAATTAATAGGCCCTGTTACCTCAACTAAACCTAGTCATGCCTGGGCTACTTCCATCTGGCAAGCATCCCAGAGCCCAATGCCACATGTCCACTGGCCGTCTCATGCTACAGCCAGCTGATACTGCCCACCCTACTCTTCCCAGGTAATCTACTGGAAGTGAGCAGCTGAGAAGCTGATGGAATGGAATAGAAGTCCCTTTAAAAACTTTTCTCCATCACAAACCTGCCCCTGAGAAGGTAGCATCATAATAAATGCTGCAGTGTAGATTCATTCTTCACAATCACAAAACAGGCCAGAAACATCAACTAATAACTTTAAGGGTTAAGCATCCTCACCTGACAAATCATGTTTCAAAGTTTGGGTCAAAATTCCTGTGACAAGAGATTTGGAACTAGAAGTGCGGGGCTGCACTACTACTCCAAGTCCCACCCATACAAGAATACACTAAATGCTGATCCCTGGAGTTGTACTGACTGGGCTGCCTTAACATGAAACTGCTTTCCTATAAGAATGGCAGTTTCAGATTTAGCCACCAATGTCAGCTCTGCAACACTGCTGATCAAGCTGAGTTCCTGGGCATGGAAATGCAGTGACATTCATCAGAGCATTATTTATAACGGCCCCAAACTGGTCATGAAAACCTTAGGAAAGTAACTTAGGTACTAGGCACAGCGGCACATGCTTATAATCCCAGCAACTCAGGAGGCTGAGGCTGGAGTTTGAGCAATTCAGCAAGACCCTATCTTAAACAAAAAGGGCTGGGGGTGCTGGGGTTGTAGTTCAGTGGTAGAGCGCTTGCCTAGCACGTGTGAGGCACTAGATTTGATCCTCAGCACCACATAAAAATAAACAAAATAAAGGTACTGTGTCCATCTACAACTAAAAATGTTTTTTTAAAAAAAGGGATGAAGGGGGCTGGGGTTATGGCGCAGTGGTAACGTGCTCGCCTAGCACGCGGGAGGCACTGGGTTCGATCCTCAGCACCACATAAAAATAAAATAAAGATATCCTGTTCACCTACAACTAAAAAAATAAATATTAAAAAAAAGGGATGAGGGAGCGGCAGTGAGGCACTGGGTTCAATCCTCAGCACCACATAAAGATAAATATAAAAACAAAGAAGTCAGGCACAGTGGCGCAAGCCTGTAATCCCAGCACTCAGGGAGGCTGAGACAGGAGAATCGCAAGTTCAAAGCCAGCCTCAGCAATGGCGAGGCGCTAAGCAACTCAGTGAGACCCTGTCTCATAAAACACAAAATAGGGCTGGGGATGTGGCTCAGTGGTCAAGTGCCCCTGAGTTCAATCTCCAGTACCTAAATAAATAAAGATATTGTGTCCATCTTAAAAAAATCTTTAAAGAAAGATGAACGACCTACTAAGGTAACACATATCTACATAAATGTAAAAGGGAGAGGAAGGATACAACACTGAAATAATTCACTTAAGTTGGCATGAAACTTTTCACAATGTACTAATACAATTTAGAATATAGATCCCCAAATCCTTGTGATTATACAATTCAGCAGTTAAAAAAAGGGGGGAGGATGGAGATGTAGTTCAGTGGTAGAGCACGCAGGTAGTACTGCAAAACAACAGGGGTGAGGCTTGTTAAGTGAAGTTACAGAATATACAACTGACATATGCACAGAGAAAAAACAGACTATACCATAGACAAAAATGAATCAGATTCCTACTTCACACTACACAGAAAACTTAATGCAAAATGGACCATAGACCTGAACATAAGAGCTAAAACTTTTAAGAGAAAATAAGCATAAATCTCCACAACCCTGGGTTAGGCAATCCTTTCCTAAAGATGACACTAATACTACAAGTGACAAAAGAAAATAAACCCTTCTGGCTGGAGGTATAGTTCTGTAGTAAAGCACTTGCATAGCACGCACAAGGCCCTGGGTTCAATGCCCACTACTGGGGGGAAAATAAAGACAAAATTCAAAACTTTTTCTTGGAGGGGTGCTTGGTTGTAGAACAAGTGCTTAGCATATGTGAGGTCCTGTATTCAATCCCCAGCACCACAAAAATAAAGGGTGGCAGAAACCAGAAATAAATTTAGGCACGGCACAGCATCCCTAACCAGCCCACAGCAAATTTGTGTTCAGTGAATGAGCAACCTGAAGTTCGTGATGTTGTCCAATGAATCCCCTCTCTTGAAAACCATATTAACAAAGTACTGGGCCTAATCCAAGGCTGTCCTGGGGATTGTTCAGGACAGGTTCTGCAAGGTCATGGATTTGATCATCTGGAGTCTCCAGTCCTTAGAACAGTACTTACTTTTCCCCAGCAACTTTCCGCACTAATTTAGCTTCTGTCCCATTCACTTCCAGGTCCCAACCACCAGACATCTTGGGAAGGGACTTATGCTTCTGGATTTTCTTCTCTTCCTTAATTTCATCTGTCAGGAATTCAACAAAAGCTTTGTCTCCTAGAAAGGAAATACAGATGTCTCAAAGAAAAGTCAATTAGTCTAAAATATAGAACAAACACCCAAGTTACTGCAGTGAGAAACCTGGACTTGGACTGTTTCTAATCTCTGCTACTATGGTTGCTCTTAGATCTTTTTCCAATTCACACCACAAAGCCTGAGTTTCCTTCTCTGTAAAAGTACCATGATATATTAGTGGGAAGCTAAGCTTGCTTTTGGAAGTTATTTCCAATAACTAACTCATTGCCCTCTTCCACTTGCCAACTGACATAATCATATTTTCAACCACAATTCTGGGCTTTCCTAAAGTTCCATTTTCAAGAGACTAAGGATAACTGGGCATGGTGGCGCACGCCTGTATGCTAGCAACTAGGGCGGGTGAAAGAGGAGGATCTCAAGTTTGAGGTCAGCCTCAGCAACTTTGTGAAACCCTGTCTCAAAACAAAAAATGAAACAGATTGAGGAGGTAATAGGGATATAACACAGTGGTAAAACGCCCCTGGTATGTACGAAAATAAAAAGGGAGAAGGAGAGAAACTAAGGATAAAGGTACCCTGCAGTATTTAATGTTATTTCTACTTAAAAACAAAAATAAAAACTACGAAACCCTTGGTCAATGGAGGAGGAGGTTGTGATCACCGGGATTCAACCTGCTGGTGGTCAATCAATTGCAAGTGTTCGGACCTCGCATATCTGTTCCGGGCAGTCTCTCCTGGCCTACGCTCTCCCTCCCAGGGCCCCGCGACCACACCCGGGTGCGCGAACCTCACCTTCCGTATGCAACGCGCCGCAGCCACAGCCACAGGCGCAGGGCCCGGGAGGCTGCAGGAAGCCAGGCCGCCGCTCCGACCCGGCTCGCATGCAGAGCAGTCCGAAGGGCCGGACGCACGGGCGCGGCGCCGGCTGCAGCAGTTGCCGGAGCGGAGGGGCGGGCGCGACGGCGCGGAGGCCGGCGACAGCGGCGCCCAGGGCTCGGGGAATGCAGCGCAGCATAGGCAGCATCGCGAAGGAGGATGCAGACACGTGCGAGTGCAAAGGACTACCCAGGCCAAGGTGCCCCGTGACCTAACGGGCCGCCGGAAGCCCCGCCCTGTCCCGGGAGTGTTTCCGACATCTGCGCCCTGAAGGCCGATCGCGCCCTCTGCTGGGGACCTCCGGTGCAGCCCCGGGGGAGTCCTCGCTTTGGAGCAGTGTGCTCTCAGCTGTTCCCTCTTGCACTGTTGTCCCTGAGGAACGCTGTCTCTCTCCAGTGGCTACTTACTCTCCAACTTTCCACGTATTGTTCTCAAAACATGCCAGATTTTCTGACTTCGTGGAATATGCTCTGGTCGCTTCAACTCCCATCATCCCGGTTTCCAAGGTTACCTTCCTTAAGAGGCCTTACTGGAACCTGGCACTCACCCAACAGCTTTGCTTTTCAACACAATCCTTTCGGCGACAGTACTGGTATACCTGGTAGCTTCCCCTCACCTACCCCAGATTATGGCATCCTGAAGGGCAGGATCCAAGATTAATTTCAGTGACCATTCTCCGTACCCTTCAACTTTGCATCTTAACTCTAGTGGAACATTTTTCTGGGGGCGAGAAGCCGTGGCTTAAACCAGATTTAGGTTAACAACCAGTGTTCCGCAGGCATATGGCCATGTATGTAATCTCTGCGAGTCTGAGGCTGATGGAGGAGGTTCACAGTTCCAGGCCAGCCTGGGTAATTTAGCAAGACCCTGTCTCAAAATAAAATATCAAAAAAGGGCTGGGGATGTGGCTCACTGGTAGAGTACTTCTGGGTTCAATCCTCACTACTGTCAACAAAAGTTCCTTTTTTTGTAGTATACTTTTTCCTGACTCTGCATAGTTTTCAGATATATTTTTAATTTTACCAAACGAGGGCAAGTCTAGTTAGAAATATGAGTATTAACAGAGGATGCTGTTGTAATGATTCATTCTCTAATGAGATTTTGAAGCAATATATAATAGTATTTTAAAAGTCTTTTGGAAATTGGGCATGGTGGCACACACCTTAATCCCAGCTATTTGGAAGGCTAAGGTAGAAGAATTCTCGAGTTCAGGACCAGCCTGGGCAACACAACATAATACTATCTCAAAATAAAATTTTAAGAAGGGTTGGAGATATAGTTCAGTGGTAGAGGGCCCCACTACTACTACTACTATAAAAACAAAACAAAACAAAAACCCACAATACATGGGATATATATTGTACTAAGAAAATATGGCTTATCAAATTAGTGTCAATGATAAGACTTAATAGTTCCTAAACAATATCCTGTAAATTAGGGAAAGAAAATCCAACAAGCCACATGAAAAATGTACAAGTTTCATTTTTATGGATTTGATAGTCAAGTGCAAATTTGAGCATTATATACAAGAGTTGATGTTTCTATAGTTGTGTTGGCTAAGACCAGACTCTCAAAATTCACAAGCTGGAATCAACTTCATTTCTGCCCTCGTTAGCTTTTTCTACAAGTTGTAACAATCCAATCAAATACAATATAATAAAATTCTTGTTTGGTTTATAAATTCCTTATATGCTCAAGCAATGGCATCTTAAATGCATGGCCATGGTTCTAAGCAATTCCTGGTGGCTGGATTACTTAGATTTATGTATCACAGTAAATATTTAATTTTATGCACAGTGCAAAACCTCGCTCCCTCTTTGGCATCTCATTAAGGGTTTTCACCAAGGACCCGTGTCTGCCGTCCTTCCCCCTATAATGGAGTGTGTTATCTGGGTGCTTCATGGTTACTGTGAATAGAAGACAAACACCTGAGGCATGCAGAGCTGCTTGGAATGCATCTATTTACACGAAGCTGCTCATGGGAACTAGTGATTTGTCCAGATATGGACTGCACAGGTTGGAAAAGAGGCATCACACTATCAGATCTTTTACCAACTGAAAAAGAGTAGCTTGAGATTATACTGCATTACCATTGTGAAATGGTCAACTTTCTTAAGAAAGGTTAAGTTTAAAGTGCACGGTCCCCTGCAGCTCAATTCAAATAACCATTTATTTCTTTGCAGTAATATGTTGAGTCAGAATGGGTTTTCCATCTGATTTAATCTCTGAGCAGCTGTTAAAAACCAGCTTTTAAAAAAGCCCAATAAAAAAACCACTCTATTAAAACCCTACCACAATGTTACAATGATAAATGTATATCTATACAGAAACATTAAAGCTACTTAGAAGCTCTTTACATTCTTTACTCCTTGGATGATACACACTTCCAGAAACTATTCAGGTATTTAAGCTGGACATAAACTACCTCAAGTTTTACTTGACCCCCAAAACTCTTCTATATAGAGAATTTATTGAGGAATAAACTGCCCCACTCCCCATCAATTACCAGCAATGATGAATGTTTTATTAAAAATACAATATTTTTAGCCAGGCACATGCCTATAATCCCAGTGGCTCGGGAGGCTGAGGCAGGAGGATCAAGAGTTCAAAGCCAGCCTCAGCAACTTAGCTAGGCTCTAAGCAACTAATGAGGCCATCTCTAAATAAAATACAAAAAAAATGGGCTGAGGATGTGGCTCAGTGGTTAAGTGCCCCTGGGTTCAATCCCCTGTACCAAAACAAAAAACCAAAAACCAGTATTTCACTCTCTGCTTCCTGCTCATCAAGTGAGTGGCTCCCCTCTGGCACACTCTTCTACCACAATGTTCAGTCTCACCTGGAGTCCCAAGGAATGAAACCATCACTAAAACCTCTGCAACTTGGATGGAAATACTAAAGATGACCCTTTAACAAGATTTCCCAATAAAACTGATTCTGGCAATTCCTGCCTTATATTTGATGATGTCAGCTATCGATCTCATATCAAGAATGTCCCAAAAGAATAATTACATGAAGCTTCTAATCAGTCCGGGAAAGATGAAACAAAAAATGACCCTGGGAAACCAGAAAATAGAACCTTACCTGTCAGCAGTGATGGTGAGAGTCAAAAGGAAGACATGGGGCTGGGATTGTAGCTCAGCGGTAGAGCGCTTGCCTCGCATGCATGAGGCCCTGGGTTCGATCCTCAGCACCACATACAAAGCAATAAAATAAAGACATTGTGTCCATCTACAACTAAAAACTATTAAAAAAAAAAAAAAAGGAAGACATGGTTGAAACCACTCTTGTACAACCTATCAGCATAAAAAGCAATTATAATCCTTTCTTTTCATCAGTTTTCTCAAAGAGCAGCTGGTTCCAGGACCTCAAGGGCTTTCTTTGCCTCAGGAGGAGCCAGGAAGGGTGCAGCTCTGACTTGAGAACATGTTCAGCAGGAGGAAAACCCATGTGTCTCTGAAATTTGAGGAGGGCCTTTGCCAGCTTCTTTAGAAGGTTTTCTTAATTATCCAGCAAGGAAGTGCTTGCTTTCTAGAAAGTTCCCAGGTACTTCTGTAGGTGCTTTGGATTCAACAGAGAACAAAAATGAACAGAAGATTCCTGCTGTCTGGAAGCATACGCTTCTCTGAGATACAGAAAATATTCAATATAAGTTACATGAAATGTTTGGAAGTGTTACTGAAATGAAAGAAGTAAGAGAAATTTGGTATGTCCCCTCATGGTAGGAATTAAATGAGGCTAACAAGTCACAAAGGATGACTTCAACAAGAAATGAAAGGAACTGAAAAGTCCTCTATGATGTAAAATTCACAATAAATTCTATGAAAATGAAATCACCACCAGAAAGAAAGAGGAGTGATCCATTTTTTTATCCTGGATAAAGTCCTGCAAAAACAGCCCAATGCCAGTAGGACTCTGCTAATTGACGGATGGGTAGAACTTAAGAGGCCTGCAGAGACAGAAGTGGCATCTCTTTATAGTGATCTATTTATTCTGGCAAAAATCAAACATAATAACTTCAAGGTAAAAAACAAAATAAAGCCGGGCGCGGTGGCTCACGCTTGTAATCCCAGCACTTAGGGAGGCTGAGACAGGAGGATTGCGAGTTCAAAGCCAGCCTCAGCAATGGCGAGGCACTGAGCAACTCAGTGAGACCCTGTCTCTACATAAAACACAAAATAGGGCTGGGGATGTGGCTCAGTGGTCGAGTGCCCCTGAGTTCAGTCCCTGGTGCCAAAAAAAAAAAAAAAAAAAAAACAAAATAAAACAAGTATATGGACAGCAAGCTGTGTGGATGAAATGGGAAAAGGCAACATCAATTCTGTAACATCCTTTGTCTTCGGCTGGCCCACAGTGAACTACCTGGCCACTTTTAGTTCTCCAGAGCAAAAGGACAAATGGCTTTCTCACCTACATCAATCTGGAGAAAGAGGAGGACTATCCAAAGAAGATTCCCACTAAAATATTCACGAAGGACATTGGGAATTGTGTCTATGTATTTGTAAGCCAGAAAAATAAATTCAAAATCCCTGCATAAGGCAGAAAACTCCATGGTTAAAAAGAGACAATCAGGCCGGGAGACAGTGTACTTGCTATGGAAGTAAGTGTTTAGAAATATCATAACGAGCTGGGCATAGTGGCACATGCCTGTAATCCCAGAAGCTCAAGAGGCTGAGGCAGGAGGATCACAAGTTCAAAGCCAGCCTCAGCAATTTAGCGAGGCCCTAAACAACTCAGGGAGACCCTGTCTCTAAATAAAACATAAAGAAGGGCTGGGGATGTGACTCAGAGGTTAAATGCCCCTGGGTTTAATTGTTGCTGGTACCAAAAAAAAAATAATAATAATAGTAATAAATATCATGAGGGAGAGATATTTTCCAGGGTATATGTTATCTTTGTATAAACTCTAAAGGAAATGGAACAAGAGAAATTAGTAATAATTCCAGTATCTAACATTTATGCTTGGAAAGAATATTGCTTGTCAGATTATGTCTTTCTTCCCTCTGATGTTAAGTTTTCTCAGATCTTTCCAAAATCAAATGGAGAGGCTTGAAGTTACTTCCACAGGGAGGTGTTCTCTATTAGCATAAAGCAAGTGTCTCCAAACTTGTCACTTCTTGAAAATGGTTTTGAAAAGTTCTTCATGCTTTGAGATTTTATAGACTCAATATTTCCAAATAAAAAGTGGATGATTGGGGCTGGGGATATAGCTCAGTTGGTAGAGTGCTTGGCTTGCATGCACAAAACCCCGGTTCAATCCCTAGCTCCAAAAAAAAAAAAAAACAAGAGGGTGATCTAGGAGAGATAATAGATACTATTTTTGATGAATTAGACTGTTTATACCAATCATATTGTCAAAGAAATATTAAATCTTTTATCCAAGTTATTATGTATAATTTTTTGACTGAAGTTGCAATATAAGAGCAAAGATGTTATCAATGAGGAAAAGGTGAAAACATTTTTATAATACTATCAACTGTCACACTTCACAGCAGCTCAAGATCATAAGGAATCATTTTGTTTGTGGAAAATATGTAGAGCAAAAGAGTCATGTTTCAGCGAAAATAAAAGATTATGCAAAAATTCTGACCAAAAAACCCCATTATTTTCTTTTACCAAGTCAGGCTAAACATCCTAGCCCTGTTTTATGAATGATAAAAATATACTTAAAAAGAAAACTTTCTGGAGAACTCTTCAGGAAGTCTGTAATGGTAAGAACAACCTGATTTGTGGAAGAACCAGTTCAAGTTTAAGAATTCTGTGCAATAAGGTCTACAGGAATTGTCAGATCCCATTTGACCTAACTATGACCATTTCTAACAGAAATAAGTACCTAGACAACTCTAAATACCTGCTAAAAAGTCAACTGCTCAGACTATAGCTATTGTTATAAATAAAGACCAGGCCAGATTAAATTTAGACAACTGTGGACCAATGAGACCCTGCAGTGGAGGTGCCCAATCAGGCAACAGTCTGAAAAGAGCTCATTGGACCCAGAGTGAAGACACTGCCAACTTTCTTTGAAGAGCTTGGTAAGCAGTTTGGCCCCCTGTTCATGAACTGTAATTCACTTTGTAAAGGAATAACAAAACTGTCATTTTGGATCAATTAAGCACAACTTTTATTGTGCTTAATTTTGGCTGCTTCTAGGTCCAAACATTCTCTGGGGAAAGATTATTTGCTTTTGATAATAAACTAGCTATGAAGAACTTTTAGTCTTTCCCCAGTAGTCTCGAAGAGACTGTAGATCCTCTAATTCCATGACAAATGTAGACAATGAGGGTTAGAGAGAAGTGCCTGGTGCAAGTAGGAAGTTACAAAGCCAGATTATCCCCATGTCCCTATAGAGAAGGAAAAAATCCCAGAAAATCAACAAGATGCAAGAATTCAACAGTCAGATGTGGTGAATGGGAGGAGCAGATGCCCTCTGGGTTCTCACTGACCATGAACCTCTTCCCTCCCTCTTATCCCCAGCAGCTCTGACCAGGGGCCTTGCCCACAGAGAAACAGCTCAAAAGCAGCATAGAATTACCCGTCATGTGCACATGTTCATAAGTGCTCAAAGAGAAAAATGACAACTGGGTATGTGGGAGGCTGCTACACTAACAAGCTGGTTTCCTTGACATGATTCAGAAGGTACAGACCAATTTTCACCTAGGTAACTTATATGTCTCCTAAAAGCACTGATGGGGACATGCACCAAGGGCAAAGAGACTCCTTCACTGATCTGTGGCTGGAGGTGGACAAAAACTGGTCTGCACCCTGAGACATGAGGCTCAGTAGGGATGGCCATCCCAGGAGGTAAGAGACAACAGCACCTCCTTGAAACTTCTACAGAAGTCAATTTCTTATGTTTCTATTTTAAAGCTGCACACAGATAGACATTAAGATAGAATCAAGAACATCTAAGCTCTGTGACTCATCAGTCACAAGAACTCACGGTATGTTGTACTTAATTCACATCAGATAGAAAACAGTAACATTATGCATAATGGCTCACAATTCACTATATATGTACCTTGCATCAGGCAAAGCTCTAGATAATTTTCCACTCATTTTCTCTCAACTTCATGACACCAATTTTATAAGTTAGTATGATTAGTATCACCAGCTACCAGATGAGGAAATTGAGGTTCACAAGTTAACTAATTACCCAAAGTCACCCACCAAGGACTAAAAGCATAATTCTGAAGTATCCAAGGTTGAAATGATATGTACACATCTACACAGTTCAGTCTGAAGAGCTTCAGCCAAGATGATTTCAAGCTCCTGGAAATTGAGTGCATTTAGCTGTGCTGAATCTCACAGCTTCTCTAGGTGCCAACCTGGGAGTCTGCCATGAGGCTACTGTGGTCCAAGCTCTAGGCACCAGCCACAGTGCCACATGCCGGGGCAGCTCAGTTTCTGGCGGTTCTCAGCTTCCTCCTGAAGTACTCAGGGGCAGCCTCATACAGCCACTCAGCATCCACGACGCAGAGGTCTCGCATGTAGCACTTGTTGGTGTAAAGCAGCTCAGTGTATACGACGCAGGCTGGCTTGCAGTGGAAGAGAACAGATGAGGGATGGATGGCCACTGGCTGGTGGGTGTCCGTGGTGGCATAGGTACCATCAGGCTGGAGCTCAGCAGTACTCATAAAGAGGCTGTGAGCCAAGCAGCGGCGGATGTTCTCCATGTCTCCTCGCGATGACATGACTGGCATTGACATCTGTTTCAGGAGATATAGAGATGGAAAGACCCCAAACATAAATACGGCTGAACACTTCATAGTGCACTGGAGAAACTAGACCTAAAATGCAGCCTACTGCCAAGTCTGTCAAAGTAGATTTTGACATTCAAAGGTGGTTAGCTAAACTGCCTTAGGTATCAGCATGGGCAGGGGAGGAAGGCACAGTGCCAGGAGAGAAGACTGAAAACAGAAACATCCTCCTGGAAGAGTTTGGACGGGGAAGAGAACGTTTATATAAGTGACCAGACCACAGGCAGGTCCATCAGGACATCCCTGGAAGGAAAAACTTTTCCCTTTCGTTTTGACTACATCACTACTCCGCACTCCAAGTCATCTCACATACTGCCAAAGTAATCTTCCTGAAGCAGAACTCCAGTCACTCACTCACTCCAAACCCTTTGTGTCTTTACTGCTCCTGGTAAAAAAATGCAAAGTTCCTAAAATAAAGCTAAAGATGAGCCACTGCCAGGCAACCCCCTCTGTTTTTTGCCCCATCCCTCTTCTGCAGGCATTCTCCATAATCAATCGCCTTTTTTTCTCTGGATTCATGTCATGACTCCTAGCTCTTGGCCTCCGCATATGCTACTCCTAGTGGAAATGCTGCTCTCATCTCTGCAATGAGAATGTTAGTCATCAGTCAATGTCCTTGCTGAGTGGGTGGTGGAACCTTGTACCCTTGGTTATGGCCCAACAGACCAGTGGTAGACACTTGCCTGACCTAGGCTGGCAAGCTGCTCTACTCCAGGCATTTAGGTCTAAAATAGGAAATCTAATCAATCTCTGTCAGGCTCCTGCTCACAGGTCCCTGAATGGACAGGCCACGTAAAGCCATCATGTGCACATGGAGGTAGAAGTGAGAAGGGGAAACAAAGTAAGCAGGCAACAGACAGAACAAGAGGACCAACTCCTGATGGCTTGTTCCAGTTGCTAATCCAGTTTCTTATAAGGTATGACTATTTCCTATCCTCATTTTTTTTTTTTTTGGCACCAGAGATTGAACTCAGGTGTGCTGGACCACTGAGCCACATCCCTAGTGTTTTATATAGAAACAGGGTCTCACTGAGTTGCTTAGTGTCTTACTGTTGCTGAGGCTGGCTTTGAACTCAGATTCTCCTGTCTCAGCCTCCCTAAATGCTGGGATTACAGGCTTGCGCCACTACACTCGGCTCTGTTTTTCCTTTTTGATGGCTCAAGGGCTTTGGTTGTTGGCAATCAGCTGTTCCTTTTTTCCCTCTCCCTTCTGTCCTGAGATCAAACCCAGGGCCTCATAAATGCTAAGCAAGTGATCCTCCACTGAGCTACATTCCCAGCCCTTTCTTTTAAATTTTATTTTGCAACAGGGTCTTGCTAAATTGGTCTTGAACTTGTGATCCTCCTGGCATGGCCTCTTGAGTAGCTGGGATTACAGGTATGTGCTGGCCAGCTTATTTCTTGCCTTTATATCATCTGTCAAGATGTACCTCAAGGTGTAACTTAATGATAGAACATTTGCCTAGCATGTGTGAGGCTGTGTATTCCATCTCAACATGGCAAACAAACAGAAGTTTATAAAACTAAACATAAACTATATATATATACACACACACACGCACACACAGACACACACACATATATATGACATACACACACACATGCACACTGTAACTATGTAAAACATGAAATAATTTAAAAAATAGTGCTATTATGAAGTAGAACAAAATAGTAATAGGTAGAATTATGGTTAATTTTTACTTTCTTGCTTAGTTTTAAATTTTTTTACAATGAGAATTCCTTTCATAATCACTAGCGATAGGCAACTTAAAATATTACCCTAGAAAAGAGTGATAGCTTAGTTCCCTAAAGAGCATTATGAAGAGACAATACCTTTAGGCAGATTTCCCTCAGCTGTGCTCTGACTTCAGCTACTAGCATCATATTCTTACTGTTTACAAAATTCTCTTTGCACCAGTCCTGAATAGGAGAAAAAGAAATATCACAATCCTCTCATTACTACACTGAAAAAGAATGTGTGTGTGTGTAAACAAAACTTTGAGAACACAGTTGAATTCAGAGGGAAAACTTCCAGTGTCAAAAAGGACTATCAGCCAGGTGTGGTGGCACACGCCTGTAATCCCAGCACTTAGGGAGGCTGAGGCAGGAGAATCGCGAGTTCAAAGCCAGCCTCAGCAACGGCGAGGCACTAAGCAACTCAGTGAGACCCTGTCTCTACATAATACACAAAACAGGGCTGTGGATGTGGCTCAGTGGTCGAGTACCCCTGAGTTCAATGCCCAGTACCAAAAAAAAAGAAAAAAAAGGACTATCAGAAAACATCTTAGGGAAGATGGTGGAATAAGATGGACATCAGTCCCCTAGCTACTGCACATATGGTGTGACTCTATCTCGTGTATAACCAGAGAAATGAAAAGTTGTGCTTCATTTGTGTACAATGAATTAAAATGCATTCTGCTGTCATGTATACCTAATTAGAATAAATAAATTTAAAAAATTCTTTAAATAAAAATTAAAATGGACTGGGGATGTAGCTTAGTGGTAAAGCACCTCTGGGTTCAATCCCCGTTATCAAAAAAAAAAAAAGAAAGAAAAAAAAAAATCTTGCCAGGCACAGTAGCACATGCTTGTAATCCCAGCAATTTGGGAGGCTGAGGCAAGGATGACCACAAGTTCAAGGCCAGCCTTGCAACTTAGTGAGATCCTATCTCAAAATAAAAAATAAAAAGAGCTGGAGATAACAGTTTAGAGGTAAAGTGCCCCTGGTATAAATCCCCAGTACCACCAAACAAAATATTAAATTAATAATTTAAAGAGAAACTAAAATATTCCTTATTTCAATTCACCATGAGAAAAGCTATAGGTTTAGATATTTGCATCATACCCAATAAAGTATTAGTACCTCCAGAATATATTAAAAAAAAAAAAAGACCCAGGAGGAAAATGGGCAAAGGATATGAACCGAATGAACTCATATAAATGCCCAATAAACTTATGGAAGGAACTTCAGTCTCTTGAGGAATCATGGCAATGCAGTTTAGGGTAACAGATACAATTTCACATCCATCAGCTAAGTTAAAATGAAAGTTATTTCAACTTAGAGTTGGAGAGGATGGTGGAAATGGAAACTCTTATATAGTATGAGGGACAGTAGACAATTTGAGAGAGCCAGCTTCCAGCCTGGTAAAACTGAATTATGACTATCCCAAGGCCCAGCAGATACACCTTAGATGTCAACCCCAGAAATTCTCTCTCATGGGAATAGGGAGACCTGTACCAGATGGTCGCTGAAGTACTGTAAGTCAGAAAGAAGCTGCCAAAGGATAGTGTAAGAAAATATTTGTGTTTAGAGTATATAATGTGAATGGATATGAAATATAGTCATATCCACACCAACTATAATACAGTAATACACATCAACTATAGGACAGTGCTCCATAGGGAGGAAGACTCAGAATTTTTACTGCATCAACAATATTTTCTTTGCTTAAAAATAAATTAAGGCGCCAGGTGTGGTGCTGCATGCCTGTAATCCCAGCAGCTCAGGAGGCTGAGGCAGGAGAATTCCGAGCAACCTCACCAACTTAATTAGGTCCTAAGTTACTTAGTAAAACCTTGTCTCAAAATAAAAAATAAGGCAGGCACGGTGATGCATGCCTGTAATTCCAGCACTTTGGGAGGCTGAGACAGGAGAATCGCGAGTTCAAAGCCAGCCTCAGCAATGGCAATGCGCTAAGTAACTCAGTGAAACCTTGTCTCTAAATACAACACAAAATAAGGCTGGGGATGTGGCTCAGTGGTTGACTACCCCTGAGTTCAATCCCTGGTACCAAAAACTAAAATCAAATAAAAAATAAAAAGAAGCCGGGCATGGTGGCGCACATCTATAATCCCAGCACTTTGGAGGCTGAGACAGGAGAATCGCCAGTTCAAAGCCAGCCTCAGCAATGGCGAGGCACTAAGCAACTCAGTAAGACCCTGTTTCTACATAAAACACAAAATAGGGCTGAGAATGTGGCTCAGTGGTCAAGTACCTCTGAGTTCAATCCCTGGTACCAAAAAAATAAAAAATAATATAAAATAAAAAGGGCTGGGTATATGGCTCAGAGGTTAAGGATCCCTGGGTTCAATCCCTGGCACAAAAATAAATTAATTAATTAAATTAAATTTGTATACATAACAAAAGTACACAAAAATGTTAAAGCTGAGTGGTGGCACTTTTTTAAAGTAAAAATGTGCATACTATGGCAAATTACTGATTTTATTAATATACAAAAGAACATACTGTCATTTTCTAACTTGGTAGAAGGAACTGAAATACTACACCAGCAAAAACTACTGTGAAGAATGTTAGGGGTAGGTGAGGGAAAAAACATTTTGTGGTTTCTGTGGTCTGGACATGGTACGAATGTTCCCTAAAGCTTCATTCAACTCAGGAGTCTTAGGCAGAAGCATCACAAGTTGGAGGCCAAGCCAGGTACAGTGTCGCACACCTATAATCCCAGTGGCTGGGGAGGCTGAGACAGTAGGATTGCAAGTTCAAAGCCAGCTTCATCAACCATGAGGCACTAAGCAACTCAGTGAGACCCTATCTCTAAATAAAATACAAAAAAAGGGCTGGGGATGTGGCTCAGTGATTGAGTGCCTCTGGGTTCAACCCCCAGTATCAAAAAAAAAAG
Source organism: Geosciurus inauris (assembly GCA_004024805.1). Lineage (NCBI taxonomy): Eukaryota > Metazoa > Chordata > Mammalia > Rodentia > Sciuridae > Geosciurus > Geosciurus inauris. Next base: position 39,211 of record PVHX01002651.1, on the reverse strand, counting down.
GCCAAGTGTATAGCTCAGTGATAGAGGCCCCCCACCTCCCTGGGTTCAATCTCCAGCACTGAAAAACAAACAAAAAATGTATGCCTGAAAAAAGGAGTTAGCATTTGAGAAAAGGAACAAAACAAGGCTCACCTTATTTCCACCTATGTTTTTGAAAGTCCGATAGATATTGAGCAGGGTAATGTGATCCCCCTCACTGGATATGAACTTCTTCCGGACACCTTGCACTTCATCCCGCCGGGAAGGAGGATTATACAGAACACTGTCCACAGACAGCAGGGAAACGATGGTCAGAATTTCTTCGGTACAGTGGAATTTGGGGGATAGGAGAATGGTCTGAAAATCAAAATTTAAAAATGCATAAACCAAGTATTTTCCTAGCTTCTGAATATTCTATTTCTGTATACTCTTTTTAGCTTTTGTTCAAAGGAATTAAAGGGCAGGAGTCTCTAAAACCATGACATTATATGTCAAAGTCATGTCATTTTACATTTTTGTAAAAGAGATGACTGCCTTCCCTGACTGGTTCCAAATCCCCATGGGCAGGGCTCATGACTTATGCCTTTGAATCCCACATACAACATAAATCAGCATTATACAAAAGTAGGGGTTACTAATTATTTAAGAGAACAAGTGAGATTAGTCTAGAAGCACTGGGCTCAGTCATTTGCTTTGGGATAGCTAACCTGTAACGTACAGAAAAGGGACTGAGGAGAAGGTATCATTTACTTTGGCAAATTTGGGCTCTAAAGGAAATGCTGCCATCTTTCTTCCAATTGGAGTCAGCGTAAGCTGGTCATCCTTATGTTCAAGAGCACCTAACAGGTCCAGTTGGGCAATGGCGGCCTGAATGTGATCTAAAGAAACAGAGACATAAAAAGGACCAAAATACCAAAAAGAAGTCAGAGCTAGTTCAGTACTTCTGGGAGCTTTGGATAACTCCACACCAAATAACAGCAAAACCCACCTGATCACTGCCCCAGCACACTGTTCACAGCTATTAATGACACCACTAAAAAGCCAAAGAATTACAAATAAAATATCGGAGGGCAGCTGTTCTGAGGAAGTGGGAAGGAGGCAGGAGCAGCCAAGCAGGGTCCCTGGGGGTTCCATGGAACCAGTAATAGTGACACAGATACTGGCTTTATTGCTCCTGACACCTTACATATATCATTCCTTTGTAGAAATTTAACAATGAAAAGAAAAACCCAAGTGTAGAGCAGTACACAATATGGGTTGCTGTGTGTTTTTATTTCTGTGGTTTTTTTTCTTTTTTTAAACAGTGCTGTAGCAAGAAACCAGAGCCTCACACACTAGGCAAGTGCTCCATGACTTACATCCTCAGCCTATGTATGTATGTATGTATTTATGATACTGGGGATTGAACCCAGGGGCACTTGACCACTAAACCACATCCCCAGCCCTTTTTATCTTTTTATGTTGAAACAGGGTCTCCCTAAGTTGCTTTGAGCCTCACTAAGTTGCTGAGACTGGCTTTGAACTTGCGATTCCCCTTCCTCTGCCTCCTGAGCTGCTGTGATTATAGGCATGCACCACTGCACCCAGCTAGTCCTTTTATTTTTATTTATTTATTTTTGGTACCAGGGATTAACTCAGAGGAACTCGACCACCGAGCCACATCCTCAGCCCTATTTTGTGTTTTATTTTTGAGACAGGGTCTCACTAAGTTGCCCAGACTGGCTTTGAACTTGCCACCCTCTTGCCTCAGTCTCCCAAGTAGATGGGATTATAGGTGTGTACCACCCTGTCTGGCAGGGCTAGGGGTGTTTTTAAAGAAACTATGTATTCTTACATATGCATACATTTTCTGTAGAAGACAACTAGAAAATGATCACAGTAGCTACTCTGGGAAAGGAAAACTAAGAACTTAAGGATCAAAGTGGGACTCTTGCATAACCATCAATTGTTTACTTTTTCTCTCCTTCCTACAAATGCATTTTTTATTTAAAAAAAAATGGAAAATGAGCCAGGCACAGTGGTGCACACCTATAATCCCAGCAAACCCCAGGAGGCTAAGGCAGAAGGATCACAAGTTCTTGGGCAGCCTCACCAACTCAGCAACTTAGCAAGACCCTGTCTCAAATATAAATAAATAAAAAGGGCTGGGATGTAAGTCAGTGATAAAACAGCCCTGGGTTCAATCCCAAATATAAAAATAAGTAAATAAAAGGACAATAGAGTACTGATGTGATGTCATATGCCACAAGCTACAATCATTAGGAGTCTAGCTGTTATTTTCTTCTACCATGGAGAGATTACCTATGGGCAGGGAACAATCAAATTCCAATTTAGGGGCTGGGATGTGGCTCAGTGGTAGAGCGCTTGCCTAGCATGTGTGAAGCACTGGGTTCGATTCTCAGCACCACATACAAATAAATGAATAAAGTAAAGGTCCATTGACAACTAAAAATTATTAAAAAAAAATTCCAATTTAAAGCCAATAAATTTGATCTTTGCTGTCATTTTGCATATGAAAGCACAATTCATTTCTGTAGTATCCCATGGATTCCCTTGATAACCTTCACTGGTTCCAGAGGTCAAGTCCCTTGACTCTAAGCTCCTGCATGATGGGTCTGGCAGCACAGAATCTGTCATTTCATGATTTTGAAACCCTTCTCTGAAAGACAGTGTTATTACTCAATAAGTTAAATAAGCAAAAGGTGATGATGGAAATACTTGTTTTTCTTCTCAAATACTTTTTTTTCTTAGTACTGGGGACTGAACTCAGGAGTACTCGACCACTGAGCCACATCACCAGCCCTATTTTGTGTTTTATGTACAGACAGGGTCTCACTGAGTTGCTTAGCGCCTTGCCATTGCTGAGGCTGGCTTTGAATTCATGATCCTCCTGTCTCAGCCTCCCAAGACGCTGGGATTACAGGTGGGTGCCACCCCGCCCAGCCCAAAAACTTTTATTGGGGAAGAGTACACTTGTTATCTACTCATTTATCTTCTGTCACACTGAGAACTCCACTTACCTGGAGATGGTTTCGACATGAAGTCAAAGGTGAGCACATTTGGGACTTTCATAGCTAGGAGCTGAAGCATCACACTTGCCAGGTTACACCTGTGAATAGTGAGAGACCAGGATCATTACTCGTCCCTGACCCCCAGCCAGTGAGTCAGAACCGTTCACTGAGAAGCTTTAACAAAAACCACGGCTCTGGGAAAGCACGAGCCAACAGTGAAGAGTGACAGAGGGGCAGACAGCAAGAGTGCAAGCGCAACTCAAACCAACCTCTGGATCTCTGGCACAGTCATCTTCTCAAACTTCTCAAACTCCTCTTCAGTATACAGCCGGTAACAGATGCCACTATCCTCTCTGCCAGCCCTCCCTGTGCGCTGCCAGGCCTGGGTCTTTGACACACGCTGCACAGCTAACACCTCGAGACAACTGTCTAGAGGGAGCATGGAACTCATCAGCACTTTGCTCATCACATAAAAAAACTGTTTCTATAGTGATAACAAAAAGTAACAGTCCTTAGAACACCAGTGAGTCTTTCTGGAATATAGGGGGTTCAGAAAACTCAAGGCTAAATGTGAAAGCACAAAACCAGGTTGCTCTACAGTGCTTGGTCATACAGTGGAAAAGGGTCTTGCAATGAGCCCTGTGTGAATCTGTTATGAAAATATCAGGAAAGCCTCATGCTCATAACAAGGGGCCTGAAGAGTCATTTCTGAAATCTCGGCTTAGATCACAGGATGGTCAACCACCCTAGTATGCTTGGGACTGAGGGTTTCTAGGATATGAGACTTTATTTTACTTATTTATTTTGGTAGTGGGGACTAACCCCAGGGATGCTTAACCACTGAGCCATATCTGCAGCCCTTTTAATTTTTTACTTTGAAACAGGATCTCGCTAAGTTGTGTAGGGCCTCGCTAAATTGTTGAGGCTGGCTTCAAACTTTTGATCCTCCTGCCTCAGCCTCCTGAGCCACTGGGACTACAGGCGTATGCCATGGTATCCAGTGGATATGGAAATTTTGATGTTGATACTGAGACAGTTTCTAGCAAGCTAGGAAGGTTGGTCATACTGTCGATTAATGACTCAGAAAGTGAATGTCTCAAGTCACTAGTGTGCTTTATCCTCTCTGTTTTCTCTGAGAAAACAGAGGTCATGTGAAATTCGTTTCCTAGGAGTAAATGACATTAGTTTCCCTTTTTCTTTTGGTAGTGGGGATTGAACCCAGGGGTGCTTTACTATTGAGTACATCCACAACCCTTTTATTGCTGGGATTATAGGCATGAACCAGCTGCCTGGCTGTCATCAGTGTTCTGGGCAAAGGTGTACTCTGTGCCAGGCACTGGAGACCCACATCCTTTCACATATGCTATCTCTAAATCTACATATGAAATCAGCCCCTGCAGTGCCTACAGAGCACTTCAGTTAAATATTGGGGAGTGGTAATTTCAGCTGCTTCAAACCTTCTGTAGAATAAAGCAAGGTATAAAACAGAAATAAGCAAAAATTACTTCAAGCAAGTCTCCTACTGCTTATTTGTAGGAGACAGATGGTCCTCTACCTGCTGCCCCTCACCCAGACTAAAGGATCCTTCTTCCTCAGAAACCTGGGAGCATAAACCAGCCATTCACAAAATATTATTTCTCATAACAGCCTTTGACTACTATCAAGTTGTCTGTGGCCTTCTAGCGATCACTCATGCCTAACTTCCAGGGGGTTATCAAATCTTCTGCCCAGGTCCCTGACCACATTCTCCGGTTTGCTAAACCTGGGCTCTTTCCCGTCTTGACTTCTCGTCTCATATACCTACCTTAAGTCTCCTTTTTGGACTTGATTTTTAGACTGTCTCACTTATGGTCCCTGACGTTCAAATCTCAGTTACAAACATAAAATGCTCACTTTGGGAAAGATGTGGGACTAGTTTCAATGGTTGCTCACTATACACAGGAGAGACATTCACGAGCTACAAATTCTCACCAGGGTTATACTTCTTTGCTTTAACCATGCCCGTGTCAACTACATATTTAATTCCTGTAATGGTTATGGAGGTTTCAGCGATGTTGGTTGAAATGATCACTTTGCGATAGCCCTAAAAGGGAGAAGAAAACCAAAAAGCCACATGACACATATATGATTCAGAATTTTAAAACATATTCTCACCATTAATTTCCACCATCACTCACGACCAAGAAAAGATGACTTCATTATTAATGGTGGGCATTAGTATTAAACTGAACAGGGATGGGAGGTACAAAATGACACTGCAGTCCTGAAGATTAATTTGAGGTGATGAGATGTAGTGGGACAAGCACAAGATTCAAAAGCAAATAGATGAGAGCTGGAATCCTGGCCCTGTCAATTTCTTACTGTGCCCATTGAGCACTGTCTACTTTTGGTATAGGAGCCCAAATGATGAGAATGTATGTGAGCATTAGCACTGTGCCTGGCACAGCAGAGGCACCAATAAACAGTAATACGGACAAAAGGTGGTCATACTGGCCCTTAGAAGTCACTCACTTATCTTTCATCTCAGCCTTTATACTTTCCCTCATCCCCTAAAAACCGTCTGCTCGTTCTTCTCAGAGGACAGTTCTACCTGTAGCTGGGTTATACATCTACACTTTCTCCACTAGCTGACTGATGCCTGGACAACCCCTCCCACATACCTTATCTGGAGCCCATCAAAAGGCACATGGGCTCCACTGGTGGATCTGACTGGGTGCTCAGGGACAGAGCTGGATAAAAGAAGCAGGCAACTCACCTTTGGGGCCCCTTGGAAGACTCGGAGCTGCTGTGCATAGGGCAAGGAGGCGTACAGAGGAAGAACCAGCATTCCAGGGCAGCCATCAGGGAGGTGTTTTGCAATGTCTCGGCAGGTCTTGCTCATTGCTTCGATCTCCTCCTGACCAGTGAGGAACACTAGGATGTCCTGAGAAGAAGGGGCTTCCTTTAAAAAAGGTAGGAAAAAAATATTGTTTATTGATAATGTTTCACAGAGTATGGAGATGTAAGAAGCCTAAATGTTGATAGCTCCCTGGGAGAAGAGCTTTACCAGCAATTCACAGAACCATAACATGTGTGAGTTAGCCAGCTATGTTTAGAAACCAGCCAAGGACATTTTGAAGGAAAAATTACCAGATGCTTTTTTGTAGGGACAATACCATGGGAAGAACAATCAGGTAAGCAAATAAAATCTATATAAAGCTTCCTTCCTTTCCCAAGCATTTTGAAAGATGAAACTGATAAAACAGAAGGTAACTTGAGGAAATCCTCATCCATGGAAGTCTCCAGAAGCAAACATGCTGGAAAAGGAGTACTTATTCAATGATGCCATCATGTACTCAAAAAGCATATCATAGCTGGGCATGGTGGCACATACACGCCTATAATCCCAGTGACTGAGGAGGCTGAGGCAGGAGGATCACAAGTTGAAGGCCAGCCACAGCAACTTAGCTAGGCCCTAAGTAACTTAGCAAGACCCTATCTCCCCCACACCAAAGAAGGAAAGAAGAAAGGGCTAGGGATATAGCTCAGTGGTAAAGTGTCCTTGGGTCCAATCCCCAGTACCAGAAAAAAAGAGTACATGATATAACTGCTTGAGACACTGAGGTTAACTGGGTTCTTCACCTTCAAAGAGAATGCAAATAATATGCCCATTTACCTGATCTTTCTTTGACATCAGTTCAATCAGACAGATTATACATAATGCTTGATGGCAAAATAATTGAAAAATGTTTAGTAATAATTATGTATGTATGTGTGTACAATTGTCCCTCCATAACCTCAGATTTCATATCCACAGATTCAAACAACTATAGATCTGACCCAGTTATCCCACTCCTTGGTATATACCCAAAGGACTTAAAATTAGCATACTACAGTGATGCAGCCACATCAATGTTTACAGCAGCTCAATTCTCAATAGCAAAGTATGGAACCAACCTAGATGCCCTTCAACAGATGAATGGATAAAGAAAATGTGGTATGCTGGGTGCGGTGGTGCATGCCTATAATTCCAGTGGCTGAGGAGGCTGAGGCCCTAAGCAACTCAGCAAGACCCTGTTTCTAAATAAAGTTATTTAAAAAGGGGGCTGGGGATGTGGCTCATTGGTTAGCACCTCTGCATTCAATAACCTGTACCGAAAAAAAAGAAAGAAAGAAAATGTTATATGTACACACCAATGGAATATTACTCAGCCATAAAGAATGAAATTATGACATTTGCCCCCTAAATGGATGGAACTGGAAACTGTCTTCTTAAGTGAAATAAGCCAGTCCCAAAAAACCAAAGGCTGAATGTTCTCTCTTGATATATGGATGTTAACACAGAATAAGGTGGCTGGGGAGTAGAAGTTCATGGGAGTAGAAGTTCATTGGATTAGACAAAGGGAAATGAAAGGGAGTGGGGTTGGGACTAGGAAAGATAGTGGAATGAATTGGACATAACTTTCCCATGTTCATATATTAATATGTGACCAGTGAAACTCCACATCATGTACAACCACAAGAATGGGATCCTAATTAGAATACGTTACATTCTATGTATGTATGTCAAAATACACTCCACTATCATGTATATCTAAAAAGAATAAAAAATTTTAAAACTATAGATCAAAAACATTTAAAAAACTAAGTCTGTATTAAACAGAGACTTCTTGTCCTTATTCTCTAAACGATATAGTATAACCATTATTCACACAGTATTTACATAGTACTAAGTGTTATAAGTAATCTAGAGATGGTTTAAAGTACGCAGGATGATGTGTGTAGATTATATGCAAATACCATGACATTTTATAAAGAACTTGAGCATTCTCAAATTTTGGTATCCAAGGGGGGTCCTAGAACCAACCCCCACTTTGGATGTTGAAGGACAATTATATAATTAAGTACATACACACATTCATATATTTATATGTGTGTGTTTTTTATTTTTTAAAATTTTGGGGTACTAGGGGTTGAACCTAGTATGCTTTACCACTGAACTATATCCCCATCCCTTTTTATTTTTTATTTTGAGATAGGGTCTCAAAAGTTGCTTAGAGCCTCACTAATTTGCTGAGGCTGGCCTCAAACTTGCCATCCTCCTGCTTCAGCTTTCTGAGTCACTGGGATTACAGGCATGCACCACCATGACCAGCTCCTTTGTGTATGTTTTTGAACATAGTATGGATAGGACAAATGTTCAGAGGTATATACAGACAGGATAAAATGTAAAATGGTCAAAACTTTATCAGTAGCAGAATTCATCAAAGCCACCATATATTCTGAATGTACCAGCAGCCACCATTCATGAAAAATCCATCATTTCAAGTTTGCTTTTGGCAGTTAAACAAGGCAGACTGACCTTTTCTCTTCCTCAAATACTATCAAATTGACAGTAAAGGTCACTGTCCCAAAATGGCAAAACAATGAGATGAGTGGGTTCAACTCAGTTTTGAAAGACGGAAGAGATGGGGGAGGAAGGCTAAATGATTTGGCTAGGCATAGGAAGCTGTGACCTGGGTGCCTACTAAGGGGACTAGTGACGAGATGAGGCTATTTCCCCGGAGAAGCCAGAAAGGCTCAGAACTTGGGGGAGCAAGGTAGAGGTTAAGTTGTGAGAGAGTGCAATCTAGAATTTGACTCAAAGTCTTGAGTACAGTCTGGTTAAACTCACAGGTTCCCTCCTCTACCCAGTGATGCCAGACTAGGAAGCCAGAGGAAGCAGTAATGGGCATCACTGTGGGACAGCAGCAAGGGGATGTCAATATGGTAGTTGCACAGACCTAGTAAAAAACTCTTTGCCTCTAGATTTTCTCAGAAAATTAACAGGAAGATTAAAAGCAGTTTTATGCAAATCAAACAAAAATGAGGTGATTTAGTAACTCAATTTTTTAAAGTAAATGTTTAATAAAAGAAGGGATTCTGAAATAGTTCTTTAATGGAATTAAAAAATAACTCTTAATTGCAACCCATTATTGGGTCAATTTTGACTTTTTTAATAAGGTAGAAAATATCAGAGTACATCACAAGGAACAGACAGTTCTTCACAGACTTAATATATATATACACACACACATACACACATATATGTATATGTATGCATGGGAGGAGCGTGCAACATAAAATGTACTTTACTGGAGATTATGATAACAGAAAAAAAACAAAAAGCTGAGTAGGCTGGTGCTCTAACATGGTAGTTTTCTGGTTCAGTGGAGGAAAGTTACTGGTCAGAGTTGAATTACTTTTCTTTTCAGAGAAAATAAGAGACACCATAAAAAATGGATAAAGACCTAGACATGGCAATTGAATTCCTTATTCAACTTTTTTTTTGTGTGGTACATATTAGGCAAGTATGTTACCACTGAGCTACACCCTCAACCCTTCATATTTATCTTGATGACATGCTCACAAAGTGGTATATGTATTCACTAGTTTTTCTTTTCTTTTCTGTTTTTGGTACTAAGTATTAAATCTAGAGGCACTCTACCACTGAACTATATCCCCAGACTTTTTTGTTTTTTATTTTGAGACAAGGTCTTGTTAAGTTGCTGAGGCTGGCCTTGAAGCTGCCATCCTCCTGTTTTAGCCTCCTTAGTCACTGGGATTTTAAGTGTGTGCCACTGCACCCGACAGTGGCTTTTCTTTTCAAGGCTGAATGTTCTTACTACCAACTGTACAGAAAACAAAATTTAGCCAGTTGCAGTGGTACATGCCTGTAATTCCAGCATTTTGGGAGGCTGAGACAGGAGCATCGTGAGTTCGAAGCCAGCCTCAGCAAAAAAGCAAGGTGCTAAGCAACTCAGTGAGACCCTGTCTCTAAATAAAATACAAAATAGGGCTTGGGATGTGGCTCAGTGGTTGAGTACCTGAGTTCAATCCCCAGCACAAAAAACAAAAAACAAAAAAACAAAAAAAACCCCAGAAAACAGAATTTGCACGTCATTCCATACCTGGTGGATCTGGAAGACTGAGACAAGAGCTGCATGTAGGTAATCATGCTGAGGCTGTTTGGTGTAAAAAATCTGGATTGGATGCTGCCGACCTTCCAGGTAGAGGACGGGGGCTCCATTGAAATACTGAGAAAACAGGTCCACATCCATTGTAGCTGACATCACAATCACCTTCATAAGAGAACAAAAAGGAGGATGGCAAGGAGGCATTAGACAGCCTTTCTATGCCCTTCTCAAGCCCTAAAAGCAGATAGATCGTCAAGGCTGTGCCACTCCATGATGTTTATCTTACTCCCATGGTTCTGAAGTAGGAAAACACATGGGGAAGAAACAGGGCTATTTCCTTAAACTGGCTTCACATACTTTGAGAGGCAGTTTCCCCAGTTCCTTTCTCCTCTTCTGAGCAGCTTTCACCACTCCAAAGAGCACATCTGTGTGGATAGTCCGTTCATGGGCTTCATCCAAAATGATACAGCTGTACTTCCGAAGCAGGGAGTCTGAAATTGCTTCACGCAATAGCATGCCATCAGTTAGGAACTTAATCCTGGTATCTTCTGAGGTGACATCCTCAAAGCGCACTGTATAGCCAACCTGTGTGAAAAAACAACTCATTCATGCATCAAACATTTGTTGAGCATCCCTTTGTATCCAGCGCTGTCTTAAGCACCTATCACAGTGCACAAGACCAACACTACCCTGGCCTGCTCCCTTGGGATCATGTGGTCTACATAGGGAGACAGTGGACATGTACCTTTAACTGCAATCACGTTGAGCATTACAAAGAATTTTATTTTATTTTATTTTATTTTTTTTTTTTTCTTTTTTTGGCACCAGGGACTGAACTCAGGGGCACTCGACCACTGAGCCACATCCCCAGCCCTATTTTGTGTTTTATGTAGAGACAGGGTCTCACTGAGTTGCTTAGTGCCTCGCCATTGCTGAGGCTGGCTTTGAACTCGCGATCCTCCTGTCTCAGCCTCCCTAAGTGCTGGGATTACAAGCGT